>JACJUY010003230.1:40623-83201 GCA_014220935.1 Platorchestia sp. MABIK | reverse complement strand
AAGTGGAGGTGGAGGCAGCTGGGAAGTGGAGGTGGAGGCAGCTGGGAATTAAGTGGAGGTGGAGGCAGCTGGGAAGTGGAGGGGGAGGCAGCTGGGAAGTGGAGGTGGAGGCAGCTGGGAGTCAGAGCTTGAGGCCGAGTAATTGCGCTCGCCCATGAAGCGCATCGGCCTGATTTATATTTGCTTTAAATTTAAAGACCTCCCGCGTCGCGGAGGGATCAGCCCTCGCTGCCTCCCGCGCAGACAAACACACAAACACGCGGGCACACACACGCCGGCAAACACGCCTTGAGATTGACTCACAAGCACACTGGCGTGCAATCATTGATGGATGCATTTACGCGTGCTCAGAATAATTGGTGACTCATTGTGAATATTTGAAAATTCATTTAAGCTAGAAAATAATTTTTCAAGTATGCGCCGAAATGCTCGTGGTTACATTTTTAGCTATGCTACAGAAAGGAAATGAGAGCCGCAGCCAGTCAAGTTTGCTTCAGTGATTGTTGGTCTGAGAAAATTTCCAATTTTCATGTTGGAAATCTCGGTAAGTGGAATATGTTTATGGTTATTTGATGAAGTTAACATACTCGTGGTGGTAACTTGATACAGAATGCAAAATGTACCTAAATGGAGCGCAATACTGTATGCAGAAAAATATTAATTTGGTTGATTGGGAAGTTCAGATAAAGTTCTACTGAACAGCAGCAGCAGGTGATGGGATATAGACATCTGTTCGTCTAGGGCCTGAGCACATCCAGCATGCGTGGTTTTCGGAAGGAAATGAACTTGTGGGATTTAAAAGTATCTGACTGTAGTTTTTCAATAAACGCTTTTGAAAATTTCAATAGGAAGCCTTGATTTGAACGTAGGATTAAGCGGACTCGAAATAACAAATATTTTGCTCATTTAAATAACATGCAGTTTTATGCAATATATAATTTGATAATTGAAAACGGCAAAAACATTATTAGGATTTTGAATCGGTTGAGTGAAATATATAGATCCATAAAAATTTTCATTTACATGAACGGAGATCTAATATTTTGCACTAGTTTCTGAATTTTCACAGCAATAAATAAAACAATTCTCCCCACCCCCTTCCTATGACTGCAAATTTTCATAGCATTGCTGTTGAGAAAGAAATCTATGAAAGCTGTTCTTCGCGGCCCAAATGAGATTACTACCGCACGAGAGAGATTACTAGAACATAATTTTCAAGCAAACCTGATCGTGTGAGCGTATCGAGTACATTTGAAGTTCACGGACCGCATCAGCGACATGACCTGACTGAATTGCTGTAGTCATCCGCGATGCGTCTTTTTGACAGAGGACTTTGTGAAAATTTCCCTTAGATCTTATATGCGATAAGAATGCCGCTCCATAGAATTTCAACAATTAAAAATATTGCTAAAGGGAAAGCCATGCCAACAAGCAAAGCACCCTTCGATCGCCCAAACTTTTTGGTATATCGAGCGATGCTTTAATTGCATAGACTGCACTAATTCCCGAAGAAAACAGCTTATTCAGATTTAACAAACTAACAATTTTTTTCTCTTCTCATCGGGTATTTGTAAAAAAATGCTTTCTTTCACATACTTCTAAAAAGTTAAGGAACTCACACATTTCCAATTTGAAAGCTTGTACTGTTGAAGTTTTGGCACACTGAGCTCTGTATTTGGTACAAAAAGATTCCTATCAATTTTATTTGGGATAAGAATGACTGTCAAAGAAATTTAAACAATTAAAGGTAATTAATGTAAATTGGAAAGCCATTATTATTAGTACCATCACGTTCGGTGCTAGCAGTATTCCGGTATCGAGTACAAGAGCGATGGCAATAAAATTGCCAAAGAATTTTTAGAGCAGGAATGGTTAAAGAAATCTGAGATATGGCCAAAATAATGTTAGTAGAGCATTTCGTAAGGCTTGCAGGAACCATCACCACTACAACACCAGCATTAGCGAGCATAAATTGTCCATAAGTTGTGAGTAGCAGCAGTTGTCTCCCTTGTGAAGTGGAGCGACCAACCTAAGGTGGTGGTCACATGAAAGTTGGAGGCATCTGTAGCAGCCTCATCAATAACAACGTAGATCGAGATGCTCTAATTTTGTTACCTTATTTGCCTGACGATGTGAAGAAGGGATTTAATGAAATGAATTTTGGTTTGTTCTCCTAAAAGCATTACCAACACGTCTGCTGTTAGTCTGCAACACCTGCGTAAGTGAATGCGGTGACGCGATGCTACGTACGTCACTATAAAATTGACGCCGTCGAGAACTGCAGACCTGCGGCTCAGAGGAGCTGTGTCGCCGTGGCGTAACGGCGGCATCGCGCAAATCAGCAAGAGAATTGAGTAAATCTCTAAGAAGGCTGCACAAATTTTCGAGAGCATTGTAAATCTCTAATAGCGTTGCGCAAATCATCAAAAGCATTGTACAAATCAGCACGAGCATTGTACAAATATTTGAGAGAACTGCAGGAATCATCAAAAGTATTGCACATAACATCAAAAGCATTGCTTAGGTTACCAAAGGCATTGCACACATCTTCATGAGCATTGCAAAAATTTCAAAAATCATTATACAAATTGTTCAGAGCATTGCACAAATCACTTAGTGCATTACATAAATCATCAGGAGTGTTGTAGAAATATGTATGAACATTGTAAGAATCATCAAGCGAGTATTACACAAATTTTCATGACCATTGTCCAAATATCCAAGAGCGTTGCACAAATCTTTAAGAACATAGCTTAATTATCATCAGGAGCATTCCACAAATCCTCTGGAACATTTATAGAACAATATCAAGAGCAATGCGAAGCCAAAATTATTTAGCATTATTGGATGACAGTCGGTAACCTGCATGATAGACACGATTTGGTGAAGGATATTCGAAAATTATGTATAATTAATATTTTTCATTTATTAATTCCTCAGAATACCAAAACGACTCTGCGTTGCAGACCCGCGCGCATGATCTCTCTGCAAGCCTTGTGACCACACTACGCAGAATGATTCATGGGTTATTCAGAGAAAGCATCTCCATAGAAGACGTCAAAACAATAATTTTATAAGATATAGACCGTGATATTTGACGATTAGTTCGTCCAAGTTACAACATCGAAGAACGTGAGATGATACGTGGTTAAATGATACGGTGGTGCGTCCTGTGTGAGATTTGTGTTATAGTGCGATACATTTCTGACGAATCGCAGGTGACGTTGTCAAAGTCATGAGGATTAGTCGGGAAAAAACAAAATTTCATGCCTTTTGTGCTGCCGTTCAGATACTGCATTTTCGAATTCCTGCACTTGAAGCCCAAGTAAAGCCGGTCACAGGGAATACAAATACACCCATTCTAATGAACTTCATCTTCTGGATAGAAACAGGGAGTAATTTTCTTTAGCTGTGTCGAGATAGCGACATAAATAATTCATTTTTGTATCTTAAAGATTTCACGTAATGTTCGATTTCGATTTTTGACTGGCGTTGCGCTGAAAATGTCTGTCGCTGTAAAATACAATCTTTTGCGGAAAAATAAACCCAGAGATAATTTATTTTTCTATTGTTTCATGTACTTCCGCTTTATCCTCCGAGTATAAATACTTGCATAACTCCTATGTTAATGTACATATATTAGAACGTTTTCTTCATATAATCGAGAAGATAGTGAAATGAAATGCATTTTTACCGCAGACTTTCATCTCATTAATCTCAAATTCGTTTTTTTTATACGTTCCAATATCGTCGAAAATATCGACTGCATTGTTGCGTTATTTGATGTTTGGCACTAATAAGAAACTTGCATCTCATTTTATCGTCAATTAATTTCGAAGATATTTTGTTTGATTTTATGCGGAAAATATGGTCTGTTGCAGCAGTGTGAGAACATGCCTCTCGATCCTAAGAGGTCTCATTATATTGAAATATATTCATTTCAAAAATGCACCGAGAATTACATGGGCATTATTCCTACTGATTTGCTGATGCTTTCTATGCGAAAAAACGATGCGCTTTGCATGTCACGTCATTATTCCTCGATATGTACATCGCTAGAGACGTCATTTATGAATTTTTGGCTGACTCCTGCGCTCTCGATGAGAGGAAAAGGCATCCGGTTTTTGGTTTGCGGAGACTGGCAGAATCGACCAGAGCATATTTATGCAAAGCATTTTGTGCACGAAGAGCGTGAGCTTCAAAGACGTCTTCGTGAATGAGATCTCGGAAGCTTTTTAACTCTGATTTTTTGAAGAAACTCTTACGAGTCATCATATTTTTGCTCATTAAAGAAAGTATTTTCTTTTTGGTTCGAGCGAACGTTTTTGCGCTTATTGTGAGTTTTCTTTGCAATATCGGGATGTTCTTTGAAGTTATTCATTGGTTTCCTTTAGTAGAGCATTTCTGGGAGCTATTGTTATCCCGAAGAGTATTGTAAAGAAGCGTTCACAAATATTTCAAACGCTGGAGCAGCCTTAAGAGGCCACAGCGCCAGCCAATCCCGTCAAGTGCTTCCGGACCAACAATTCATTGGTCCTCAGGACCAAGAAGAGGGGAGGGACCCACTGCCTCTGACTATAAGGCTCGTTCTCATTGGCTGAAGCTTCGGAGATCCTCTAAAACAAGCTCTCTGATTGGCTGCAGAAGGTGGGTTTTTTTTAGCGCACCGCGTCTCATTGGCTCGCGAGCTTCCAATGAGGGCTCTCAAAGGATCGAGGTTTGGAGAGGCGGCTCTTGACGCAGAAAAGTTGAAGCGTCGGTTTTAGGGAAAATGCCGGAGAGCTTGCAAGAGCCCTTCAGAGGACACTCCTGCCCTCAGAGTATCATATTACCAAGCACCACACACCACACTTCTTATCTCAAGACCAATTCTCGAGCAACCCTACACCCAAAACATTAATTGTTACTACCTCTGCTCGAGTGTTGCAATCCCTGGCTCCTACATACTTGCACCTACTTACAACACCGCTCGAGGACTCGCCTTCTCCTCCTCCTACTCGATGGGCTCAAGTACTACTGCTCTACCGCCTTCGAGGTCCTCCTCGAGCTCAGGTCTCCAGCTTCGCATTTTTTTACGATGCCTCAAGGACGAATAGATATTTCTCGATGTGGTGGTTTGAAATTCT
Source organism: Platorchestia sp. MABIK (assembly GCA_014220935.1). NCBI lineage: Eukaryota > Metazoa > Arthropoda > Malacostraca > Amphipoda > Talitridae > Platorchestia > Platorchestia sp. MABIK. Next base: position 78,075 of record JACJUY010003230.1, on the reverse strand, counting down.
GGTGGTGATGTGATTTGAAATTCTGAATCGTGATGTAGTGATTTGAAAATCCGGCTAGTGATGAGTTCATTTGAAATTCCAGACAGTGATGTGATTTGAAATTCCAGACAGTGATGTGATTTGAAATTCCAGACAGTGATATAGTAATTTGAAATTTCAGACGGTGATATAATGGTTTGAAGTTCCAGACGGTGATGTCCAGAAAAAATGTGCAGAATAAAACACGTGCCAATTTCTAAGTTAAATATTACCAAACGACAATATTTTCACAAAATCAATGTACGGTCTGTTTTAAAAATTAAGTAGTGCAGCGTATCAGGTTCTAGTAAAAATCAAAAATTTTCTTTGGAAAATACGCATTATATGGAGTGAATATTATTGACGTTTGTATATAGTGAAGAAATTAGTTAAACAATCAACCTTTCAATGATGCACATTGTGTTCTGAAAATGATGAAAAAATCTTTCTGTTGAATACAAATAACATTCGCTCACGTCTTGCCTTTAGTAAAATGCACACATACACGGGATCGAGACAATTTCAGCTTACTTAAAATAGCGAAGTCTGTGATACCTACATCACAAACAGACGTGGTTTGGAGCTCTAGATCAGTGCAAAATTTTTGATGCTTGTATCTATGGTACTAAATTAAAAAATTTAAATCAATATCAGGGAAAAAAATTCCATTGCACTGAGCTGAAATATTTCTGGCACATTCGTGCAATAGTTGCCGAATGTGTGCATATGTTCATAGATTGCATTTTTGATACAAAGTTTGTCATTTTGTAAAAATTCAAATTGTAAACTTAAGATCGTGTTTCTTGGAGCGAAAGAAGCAAAGTTTGCCCGTGGTTAAACATATATTTTTTATTGTGAAATGTACCAATAAATTTATTATTGCTTGGTCCTTAGAGTGGTATAAGAGACAATTAGTGTTTTCAAACTTCACATGATTATGCTTAATGTAATAAAATTCGTTCCTGCATGGATAACGATCATCGAGGATGGCTGATCAGAGTTAACGCCTCACATTCTGTATTTGGCTAAATTAAGAGACACTGCATGGGTAATATAGTTGAGTTTGAAGACTTATCTGAAAACTGAAACTGACTTAACTGAAATTAAGCATTCGACATGTAATTGCTGTATCTCTTAGTTAAATACTGCATATTTAATAGATTAATCATACTAATTTTGTGAAACAAGGAACTAGGAGTATTCAAATTTTCAACACAAATATAATGTATCGGAGCTGAAGCGATCGTGTTCCATAAAATGCTTCAAGTCCTCGTAAAATTGAAGAAATATCTTTTGAATCCTTGCATTGTTTGACAAAGACGATTTATGTCTGTTCCAGTACAGGGCTGTATTTTAGTGTGCGTGTACTGACGTGCGTTGGTTGAGGGAATGTCAAAAGACTAAACAGAAACCAGTCGTTGATGACGGCTGAGAGAACTTGTTGCTATATATATATACAGTAACCAAACTATATTTCAACTTTAGTATATGAACACTCGACCGTTAGCCCCTTGTAAATTCATTTCGCTTTGCTCCATATTTTTGCAGATTATGACTGATGATGTGAGGGTTGTAACATTCTATTAAAATGTTTTTAAATTTCTCCTTTACTGATACTTTCTATGAAATTCGAACCGTTAAGGGTTATCACCTATAGAAATATTTTTATTAACGAAATTATGTCATCAATCATTTAATGACCTCAACTATATTAGCATTTTAAAGATCACTTAAATTTGAATGCGACCATACTTTGAGGAAAAATAAGAAGACTTTATTTTCTTGTTTATTTTACGTTTGAATTGTGAGCTCAAATAGTTCAACGTAACTTTGATGATATCTCACCAAACTTGGGAACCTTCTAAATTAATGTCATCCAAAATTTTTTGCTCTTAGATTCCTTTTGAATCTTCGATGAATTTTTCAAGATAAATACATTTAATGATCATTATTATCATCCAAACAACTCGTTTTTGTATCAAAATGATGCAAACATACTAACTTGGGTTCATTTAGCCCGTGAGAATTTAACTAATTTGGGTTCATTTAGCCCGTGAGAATTTACCAACAATGAATGTAATTGCAAAATTTAAACTTGCATAAAATAGATTAAGCTCTTGCATGTAAATGAGTATCATTTTTATTTCAGGTTATTCAGTTAATTTTGATCACTCAGTAGTAGAGTCCCGTAGCTTGCTAATGGAGTGTAGAAAGCTATGTTGAAATGTGTTGAACAATCCATGAAGTTACACCAAATCCTTGGCACACGGGACACAATGGTGCTGCAATCAAAGTCGAACTTCTCTAATGCTGCAAGTTTTGTGCGATGACCATCATCTCTCAAGAAAACCTCTGAGACTTTGTGAGATCAATGTATGAAAACGTCGGCTGAAATATTTTACTTTTCTCTTTGTTTCGCCTGAGCTCCTGGAAGAAATGATAAAAATTGTATTAAAATTCCCCACACCCTCAACACAAGCCCACCCTCCGCTCAAGCGTCGCAACAAGCGGGCAGACCATAGACACTGATCAAGAAAACACGCCTGTTCTTAACAAGTAAGAGTGAAGAGAAAAATTTTGCTCCAGCTTATCCCTAAATAACAAACACGTTTTCCGTTATTCAATTTTTTAAAGATCAGAAGTAATGTGCTGTCTGGTGACTCTGCTGGATGTTTTCTGGCATTTTGAAGTTCAATTATCTGTGGAACCCAAAACCAATGATCTAAATCCTTTGAAATATTTCGAATTTGGCTACAAAGTGTGGCAGATTTGATCAAGTTTGACTCAACAAGTTCACAATTTTCTTGAATTTTATGTTTTCTGCGTAACACTCTCGTTAGTTTTCCTGTTTCCTTTGCCTTAAAAATTTTCTATCCATCCAATACTTGTAAAGATTAACTTTCAGTTCCCTGGTGTAACAGCATTAACGGTTAGATCTGGATACATCTGCTTCAGTCTCACTCAAACCTTTGTTTTGATCGAAGGTTTCCCCTTGGAACTTACTCCCACCAACTTAGGCTACACCTAGTGTATTTTCCCGGACCTGGCTGATGTCCGATCGCATCATTTAGAATAGCTGGTTCTTCCATACCAAGGGTTCCTTCACCGCCTAGCTGGCCACAGAACCCTCTCCCTCACCCAACACCTCCACCCTGATCATGAGTATCAGTCCGAGAGCTGGCGTAACGTCATCGAACCCAAACGCATCTTTTTCTGTCACGTCGCTGCTAAGTCCACTGGACGCTGCCCTGGCGTCGCCGTCCTACTCTGCCTCCATAGCGGACCAGGCCACGAGAGGGGGCATATCGTCCTCAGGAGGGGGCCTCGCTCCCTGCGCCTCCGTCACGGATTTCGCCACGGCCGCCGTGGCCATGCAAAACCCATATGGCATGAGCCCTATGGCGCATATGGCACAATTTGGCTCGGCTGCGTCAACATACCAGTACTGCAACTCCGACCTCACACACTACAGCCCTGCGTCTGCTGCGGCCTGGTATGGCTCATCCACCACTGACCCGCGCTTTGCTAGTGAGTGGACGCGCTCGTTTTGTAATATTGTTGCAATAATATTGCTGCTAGTATCTTCTAATAATATTGCAATAGTGTTGCGATCATTTAATGAAAACATTGCCATCAATCTGAACAAATATTGCTGTAACGTTACTTAATGTTTAAAAAAATAATACGGAAAGTATCGTTGTAATTCAGCACTGATGTTACATTATATTATGGCAATATTTGATTCAATTTATACAATGAATGATAAGGTTGTTATGGAACCACTCAAACAACATTGTAATAATTTTACGAGTAAACATGCGTGCAGTCAGGTCAGTGGTACCATCAGGGTAGTCATTTGTACCAGCGGGTAGTCAATGACATCAGCTGCATGATTGTCTGGTCTCACGAAACTGTTCAATTAAACGAGTTTTTTGTTATGAAACAGTTGGAATGCATAATTCAATTCTAAATATTTGTTAATGTTCTTTTACAAAATAAAAGCACAAAACGCTTGAAAGTTTTCCAAATAGCGACAAAGTTGGAAACTTTACTTTTTTAAAATCATCTCTAGAACTCACGAAGTCAATTTTCAAATGCAGCTTGCAAACTTCTTTTCTCTCTCTATTTATTGTAGAAATAGGAATCACACTCCCCCAAAAGTTTATTCATACACAGGCCAGAAAGTGATTTAAGCATGATATGGTTGTTTAACAAGCGTTTGTTGTCTAACTTTTCTTAACTTCGCTCAAGCATCATTTCTTACGTTTTATTCTTTTTTTGTTCAGTGCATTTCCCTCTTCACCGCATTTACGCTTATGAGCTACTCACGTATTGCTTCTGAGCATCCGATGCTTCCGGATTGTATTTCTAGCAGCGTTTTCAGCGTTATTTTCAAGAACCAGTGTATTATTAATTAGCGTCAAATTTTGTCTTCGATTTCTGTTCATAAAAAGAAGTATGTTTCATTTATAAATTTTATTCACAAACATTGTTCCTATGTATAGGACAGTGGTTCACTTAACTAAACGATACTGGGCACAACGAAGAAAAGTTCGATGAATGTCACTTAACCTCTGAAATTTTGACTTTAGAATTAACAAATTTGACATGCCTTATTGTCATGAACAACTGAGCACCTGATGTTATCTATATTTGATGTTGCTGATATATTAATATTGACTACTGAGCTCCTGATGTTGCTGAGATATTAACAATATTAGCATGAGTATATCTGATGTTACTGAGGTGTTAACATTAACAACAAGAGTATCTGATGTTACTAAGAAATTCACATAAACATCTGAGTATCTAGAGTTGTCGAGATTTGTTGCAGCAAACTCGAGGATGAAAATTCTATTCTGTGCCCTAATTGAAATAAGTCGATAAACTTTGCATGGACTGTGTGAAAAACTTTGAATTTTGTTATCCAATTATACAACTCCTAGTTGAAGGTTAAGGTAAGCAAATTTATTTCATTACTGATGTTCATAATTTCAGCACTAATTTAAGAGGTTTGAGTTCAGAGGTAAGATTGTTGGCTTCGTTGCATTCGTAATTACAAAACCTGCTTGATCACATAAATATGTGGTAAAATTAAGTTAATTAAAAATATACCTTTGAAATCTGACTGCATGTTATTTGCGTGGGCTTAGCATGAGTAGCGTGGCAATTAACTTATGCAGACCCAACGCTGAGACAAACAAATGTATGGAATAAGGCATGGAATATGAATAGAATCATCCGTCAATGGTATACTTTGCTACAAATAAACTCAATATCTCTAAATTTTCAGTGCTATTTCGTCTCTCTATTTGCTCGCAGCACTGGCATTTTTTACAGCTTCCTCTCTCACCATTATTGACCGATGCGTTCAAATTTGTCTTTAATCTGAAGTTGACAGGCTGACGGACTTGCGAACAACAGACAAACAGACCGACTCTGACAGACAAGCACGGCCATGACAGCAGACTTGGACTCGTCTCTCACCGTCCATCTCCCGTCAGCTCGACCCTCTAAAGTCAACTGAAAAATCATCTCAAAAAATGCCAATTCAAATATTTCATCTCGAAAAATTACCTGGCTGGAGATGATAAATTGTCGCTGTGAAAAGCATGAAAATTTGACTCCATTTCAAATAAGAAAGCCTACAAAAAAATTACATGCAAATAAAACCTTTACATGAAGCGAAAGCGAATTTGCGTTTTATAAAAGAGCTTTAAGGAATTAAAAATAAGGTCAGATGGATTTTTGAAAGTTCTGTATAGATTACCCTTTTTCCTCAAAGTTTAGCTGAGAAAAACCGTGAAATTTACATTCAATTCACTGATTTTCTGAGTTCATGTAAAATTAATTTACTCCTTTTTCATCCAACGACGTATTAATGTCGTTAGAATGATTTATCGATAAGAGTTAAATTTTGGGTCAGCTGGTGACGGAATGTGTTTCAAAACCAAGTGCTTCGAAGGGGATTTACGAGACAAAGGAGATATATACTTGAGACTAAGAAACCGGCAAAGGAAAAAACTAAACGACTCAAGAAAATAAAAATATTGTAAAAATTAAAAACAAATAAAGATTTAGTGGTTTCAACTCACTATATCCGTCCACTCAAATTTGGAATATCCTGCAAATTATTTAACTTTCAGACAAAAATATTTGTCTTCAATTCAGCCTGAATGTAGAGAACTAGCTGTGGCGTACTTGTGACCAAGTTCACAGTTTAAAGAAATCAGATGTCAACCGCATCAATAAAGCAGTCAACTTTAAACCATTTCACGAGATTTAATGGTTTTGCAGGCCGTTAAGATATAAATGATGCAGTTGTCCACGCTATTCTTTAAGCTTTAATGATTTTCTCCCAGGCGGTTACAGCAAGACAACAACACTCGCAATTCAGTCTCCTTTGAGTTAAAACCATCAATCAATGCATGACAGCGCTATATTTAAATGAGTAAATTAGTAAAATTATTGATTTGACATGGCGTCTTAAATTTATGTCAGTTTATGAATGTGTCATTTGCCATTTTTTGAACCTAGCTATGTGGTGCAATTAACAAGTTGATTTATTGATTATTTACTTCAACAAGATACCATCAATAGAAATTTAAAGAGTAGAACATTTGCCTTAATCTTTGCTCAAAAGGAGCCCATTGCAGAAATGAAAGGGCTATTACTAAGGGGAGAGTTATTAAAAATTTGAATGAAATTAAGTACGCGTCACGCAAAGGAAATCATTCAACATCCAAAATGTTTCCAAAATTAGAAAAGGAGGATTTTCTAAGAAATCATTCACTAAACTCACAACTTGAAGTAATACTGCAAATGGAACATCAGGGGCAATATCAGCACAAGTACTGCAACATGAGCAACAGTATAAAATAAGTCCACCAGTGTAGAATAGGGGCATAAGCATAAGCATAAGAGTATAAGCAACAGCGTCTATAGAACATGGGCACCAGTATATGTATAAAATGCGTACTAGCATTGATTACAAGCAACAGTATAGAATATGTACACCAGTATAGAATATGAGCACTAGTAATATGAGTAACAGTATGCAATGTGAGCACCAGAATAGAACATGAGCAACAGTTTGCAATGTGAGTACCAGAATAGAATATGAGCAACAGTATGGATCGAGTGTGAGTACCAGAATAGAATATGCGTGCGTAACAGTTTTCAATGTGAGCACCAGTATAGAATATGCGTGCGTAACAGTTTTCAATGTGAGCACCAGAATTGAATATGAGCAACAGAATGCAATGTGAGCACCAGTAGAGAATATGAGCATTAGCAGATATCAGCAACAGTATATAGAATATAAGCAACAGTATAGAATATGAGCAACAGCATAGAATACGGGCAACACAACACCAGCAGCAACAGCAACAACAGAGGGCCCGGTAATCCGGTTGAGCTGAGCAATAATCCGGCTTTTAAGCGGCTCAAGCCGCTACTAAACCGCAACCAAAACAGCAGCGCTCTGCGGGCACAGTTGCGTTCAGAGGCCTGCAGCAACGTAACGCAACGTAAATCAATCGACAATTACGAGATGCGACAAGAAGTGGCGGATTTTATGTATAATGAGTGAAAAAGTAAAGGAATTTGATCGAGTAATAGAGACAAAAAAGTCTGCAGTTGTATTAGGTTTTAACGGAAAGAAGTTACTTCAAGGTCTTATAGGAAGTAAATGTCGGCTCTGCGTCAAGGTGAGAAAAATGGGGGAAAATAATTCTTTAGGGTAAATTATCATTCCTCAGAATATTTATGTTCTCATCCTCCATTTTTTACGAATTCTCAAAAGTTACACGGTATTTGTCCTTTAATTTGATTTTACTCTGAGTTATTTTGCTTTCAAGAAATTAAAATACATTTACCGTTTTATCAATACAAGGTGCGCGTCAGCACTTTCTACCTGTATACTTTGTGCTCTAAATTGGCACAGTTGTTAATTTTCATGTAAATTGCATCCCGTTCCTAAACATAACAGAAGCATTTGCTGCGAAAATAATCAGGTGATTAAAATAAGGGTAAATATTCCAGAAACTAAAAAAAATTGATACACACTTAATGCTCCACGTTGCCAAATGTTAAGGTAACAGAACCCTGAACTTTCACATCAATGATGTTGACTTACAGCAGTCACACATATGGATTTCGTAGTTTTCTCTGACGTTTTGACAATTTAGTTAATTTAAGAATACTTCAGATCTTCACGTAGTCGAGCATAATAATTCTAGGTTCTGAAATTTTCTTTCTGAAAAATATTTATGACAATTTTCCTCGTGCGAAGTTAAGCCATTCCTCGATGAAACGTGAAAGCGGTCCTGTAATTCCAAACAAAAATAATAACTTCCATGCGTTGAAATGGAGTACAAGTTATATCTAATTTAGGTCCCTCGCATTTAATTTTAAGCGTTTTACAAGTTTCCAAAATCTGTGATGTTTGCAAGATGAGTGAGAATGTTAGGTTCCGCCACGTATGTTGGTGTAATATACATACGAACATGTGAGTTACATTGATCATCTCACACTCAGGATCTTGCAGAACGCGTTTCCTTCTCTGTAAGCAAAGGCTATGAGGCATAGCTACTGACGTATTCCTTGACTAAATAGTGATATACCACTTGGCTTACTAATGCAGTTTCACCTGGCTAACTCACGACGTAATCTTTAGCCAAATGTCACGTACCATTTGGTTAACTTGACTAACTCATGACGTAGCATTTGACTAATTATCCCCGGTTTGTCCCGCAGTCTCGCGCCTCATGGGAGGGTCGGGTAACGTGGCCTCCCTGTCGGCCTGCAGTGTGGCGGACAACAAGGCCATGCACTTCCCGCTGTCCAACAGACGGCGCAGGCGCATCCTTTTCACCCAGGCTCAGGTGAGGAGCGAGGTCTGTGCAACCGTGCGCGCCACTTAATTTGTAGACTTTTAGACTTTTCTCACCGGAGTTGAAACTCTGTTGCTTTGGAGATGATGGAATTGTTGAAGATATTGCCGTATAATTGCTGTTGATGGTCCTCAGAGAATTGTTGGTGATGAAGATTCTCAGAGCATTGAAGTTGAAGATTAGGTTGAAATGGATGTCTGACATTGAAATGCTATTCTCAACGTCTGAATGGAAAAAATAAGAGACACTTGTCGGAGGTTTTGTGTTTGATACCCTTAATTTTGATGGGTATTTAAAAAAATGTATATTAAGGGTTTTCTCGTCAACTTAAAGGCTTCAATTGGTCTAGGCTTGAAAATTGATTTCCAATAGATGTAGCTGTTCGCGTACTGTTTTAAAATGCTTAAACTGATTTTGAACGTTTCAACTTTTAAAGAGTCTAGTCTTTTTGACTCACAGCCATTCTCATCCAGACTCATATTGTACGTTTGACATTTAAATTCATTTTTTGTTGCATCTCCTGAATTTCCGGATGTTCATGCATTGCTTATAAAGCCAAAATATTTTGCCGGTATCTGCAGGTGTACGAGCTGGAGCGGCGCTTCAAGCAGCAGAAATACCTGAGCGCGCCCGAGAGGGAACATCTCGCGTCTCTAATTAACCTCACACCTCAACAGGTCAGCATTTATATCTTAAAAACACTATGTTATCACCGTGTTATGCTCGAATTTTTGTGCAGATCATTCAGGAATTTACATTTCTTGAAAAAATGGCTGTAAAATTTACCTTTTTGTTATGTGGTTTTAAAAGACGTGCTGCGTGATAATATCTATTCGTAGCGTGGGGTGTTTGTGATGAGTGTCCCTCTACTGCATGTGTCCTCACAGAACAGTATGGGCGAAGAACTCCTATATATCTATTTGTAATATTGTGTGTAGAACTTTTATCAGATCATCAGCAGTAAACACGAAGGACTACCACTATGATCTGCATAGGCACCAATATAAAATAAGAATAACACAACAGTACCTCGCATTTGCAACAGGTCTATGATAGTGATTCGTATGCGTCACTATAGTCATTGATTGTTCAGTCATTCGTAAATGTGCCTATAAAAAATGGAAATTCTAACATTTACTAGACAAAATTGTAGACCGAGTGTTCTGTTTAGGGGAAAGCGCATGAAATAAAAGTAGTAAAAGTAGAGCTCGATAATGTGTTGTCTCATATGGCACGGTAGAGGTGCTAGTGCAACTCGTGTAATGAAGATACACAAAAAATATTATACTCTTTTGTGCAACAAGTATTGAGGCAGCATCTACAACACATGTGTAACTAATATTGAGTTCGTAATTTCTGCCGTTGCATGCCTTCCACTTACATAACAGCTACTGCCCTTAATGTATACTTGACTATCGTTGAAGTAACAATCCTTGCTCTGTGTAGATGCAAGTGTTATTGAGGAAGCAATCATACACCTGTCTGGCTGTCGTAAAGGTTAATAGCAACTACAACACGCGATTCATCCTTTCAAAATCAACGGTTTTTCGATCCGTTGTTGGCACACATTTCTTGGTCCCTGGGTAAAATAAATCTGCCTGCATTGTCACAATTAACGATTAAGCCAAATTTTATCATGAACCAGTATGTACGTATAACAGCAGTACCTCAGGTATGTACAAGAATGCACTTGCATTGAGTGACCTAGCTACCTAAACGAGTTTCAGCAGACCACATACCTATTCGAGTAGCGCAATCAAAGTTAATACATTGCAGTATCAGGTATATTCTGTTGGTTTTCAAAATTTGATTTATTTTCCCATGTTTTACTGTTACATTGAGAATTTTGCGTCCAACGAACAATTTTTTTATGTTCAAATTTTATAATTTTTCAGATCACTTTGCCTACCGAAGCCATCTAACTAACATTAATTTCTGTTTATGAAGTACATATAGTCCATTAAAGTTTACGGGGATGTATACTAATAACAACTGTACTCAGACGAAAAAGTAATACATGGATCCTCAAATGTGAGCTAATTAAATGAGTCACTTGGACACATGCAGCCGCGCGTCTGGACTTAACAAACCACTTCATGTAACCGCCCTCCTGCTCCTGCTATCCTCCGGACCATCTCGAAATTGCGAGGATGATCCCGTCACTCTACACAATTTGTGCCATCCCCTTCTCTGATATCAGTCTCTGATCTACACAACCCGGCCTGGTGCTAACAGCTGACGTTATGCAGCCCTGTGTGGTTGCTGTAACCCATACCTCAACCGCGTTTCCTTTCATTTTCTGGGGCTGCTGTGCACATATTATGTGTCTAAAGTCACTGCACGTGATAGCTGAATATGAAATTAGTTACGACTGATAAATGTGAAATTTTGATGCATGCTCCAAGCTTCAGAATGGCAAAAATTTTCATTTCCGCTTCATTCTCTTGCCTTCAGTTTTGTGGTTGTAGCAACCAACTAAGTTGGATTGTAACAGGTTTGGTAGTTAGTACATCAGTTAATATAATTTGAGGTTCACACACTCTGGATGAATTGCGGAAATCAAGGGCTCTACCGCGTCATACGTTGGAACAAACTCAACCCAAAAATTGAGCATAAGCTCGTGTCCGTGCGGTATCAGTTAGATCACTGAGAGGTGCACGCGCACGTAGCAACACGTGCGTAATAATCGCCGCCCTTACACGTGCTATGTGAACCCATTTCACAATATCCGCTTTCTGGATCTATTCATCTCGTGTTATTAATAGACAGAGGCTTAAAAAATTTGAGATCTTTATCATGCCTGTAATATGAAACAATTAGATCGTTTTGAGAACCTGATGGATTTAATCATTTGTAATCAAAGTGGGGGCGTGACATCGAAAGCGATAGATTTTAGAGTGGTTAAGTGGTGCGTATCAACGGTACAGACGACTCGTTCGGCGGTCAATTAATTATTACTCACAAAAATGAATATTTCTAGCATTCTGGTAGGACAGTTGATGATAGTGAAGAACATACTGATGAATTAAGCGTCTTAATCGTCCTGTTTTTGATATTCTTCCTCGTTTATCGCTAAAGGTGATGTGAGAGAGGCAGCTGACTTAAGAACTTTTTTGTCATATCACCATAGCTGCCATTGTCAAGTGTATAAAATCCCTTAATAATAAATCTAAAGTTCATTTCTGTAAATCAACCGCAAGATATCGTGATAGTGGATTTAGGTCAAGATTTGGACCACAGCTTGCAATAGCAGACACTACAAAACGAGGTACCAACAAAGCAGCTAGTAGTCGAGCCCCCGGCGAGCAACACGCACCGCACGAGCTGAGGTGATGCAGGTGCGGAGGAGAGCGATAGGAGATAATCCCAGGCGTCGTTTGATACGCGAGCTCCGTGTTAATTGGGCCCTCGCGAGGGGACGGCCGCCGCTGATCTTTTTATTGCGCCTAGATCTGATCCTCTTGAGATCTCGTCGAGATCACCTGTGCAATTTGTAATGCTCGTCTATTGACCAACGGAGGGTCAGCTCTTTTGTTTCCTTAACGAGATTATGAAGTATTGGATAAGCGATCGAGGAAATTTATTTCGTAGCACCGGTTGGGATTGTCGAGTCGTGCATTCAAACAGCGTCTTGGCATCACATTTATTTTGCTTAATTGGTACATCTGTTCCAATCTCAAAGCTAGCAATTTGTATAAAATCACGTACTATAACAATTTAATATTCAATCACTTTCTATAAAAATTATATAAATCAATTCGAAGCAACATTGTTTCAATATAGTTTAAGCGAACGAAAAATATGCGATCAATTGCGTATTTTAAAGGGGAAAAATAATGACATTAAACAAACATAGCGGTGTTCTTCCTTCGTGCTATTTTTCATTTTTGTGCAAAACTCGTACGAATTACGTTGCACATGGCGTCCAAGTTGCTCATTTTCCGTAATCATCTACTTCTTTTTTACATTAGCGTATTATTCCGACGATGTTTTCTTTAAATTTTCAACTACCGCAAAAACTTATTTTAAACTGTTAGGTCTTTTCCAGCCGTTACAGTTTAAAATAAGGTCTTTCCAGCCTAGAATGCAACCGTTTGAAGCTTGCCTAGCAGAAGAGTTGGTGATTGAGAAATATGAGCGAAGAGATTCAAATTTTATCGTGTATTACATTCGTTCATGAAGAGAACACGTTGCACTCTCCAATGAGATGCTCAGTGAGTTTGCTTATAGAGTCGTTTTTGATTTTCTAAAAGTCTTCAATCATTCATAGATGTGTTCAATCCAGTATATCCTTAATAATAACCTCTGTTTACTTCACACACCTTTATCACCGCACGGAATTGATCGTTTTCGTTACGTGAGTCTCAAGGGATTTATTTTCTTCGCACGAACGTTATTTTATTATGTATTCCGACGGCAGTAAGCCATGATCAATTCCTAAAAAAAGTCATTGTCTAGAGAAAGAATTCTCGACCAGTAGAATTGAATTCCATGCGAACTAAACTATGGCATACACTTGTTTCACTTGGCAGCATAACGCTGAACAAGGCAAAACGAAATGCGCTATCGTTGCAGGGACTACGAACGCTAGCTTACGCTAGACGCCTTGGGCTACTCGAGCGCTGGTGGCTTGGGAGGGGGGAGTTCCGTCGCTCAATAAGCAAATCAACTGAAGGAGCACTTGGGTGCCGGGGATGGTTTTCAAATGATGGCTCTGAAATGAAGGCACCACCATCGTCCCCAAATAATGACATCTGTTTCAATTGTAAAAATGCTTCCAGGAACATTTAAACTTAGCGGAATTATTGAGGATTTTTAATGACACTTCTTGGACGATGTTGTAGTTGAAAAGAATTTTTGCCCAATGTTAGTGCTTTTCGTTGTGATTATTAAAGGAGGTGAAATTAATTTTCAGTAAATACTGTTACAGTCAGTAAGAAAAATATTTAGCAAATGAGAAATCAAATCGAGAGGAAAATTGGAAATTTCATTCTTGAATCAATTATGGTAATATTCCTTTATATTAGCTATAATACTATACGGTCATGTATTTAAATCCGTATTATTGCCTGTAATTGTCGAATCTATTTTTGGGGATAAGCGGCTCTGTAATTTGAGTTTCATCACTGCAGAGGTGCAAAAATAATATTTTAATGAAGGATGTAAACGATCAGGAAATAATGATGTAGTGTCGCGACTAGAAGGATTAATGTAGGGAAAATTTGAGAAATATTGAAGCCTAAGCCACGAGCATGCTGATCACGCATTTAAAGTTATTGAAGTAATCTGACTGTATATAGTGATGTTTTATCCAATGCTAATCTAGCAAAATGTGTGCGCTTTATCGAACTTTATCGAATCCCATCACTTTGAAAGAACCGCCTGCAAAAGTACCACGGTAGAGGAAACAAGATAAGGTCATTTCTATGGGAGAAAATACACCTCCTCTTATTAGGCTAGCTAATAGAAAGGCTTTATATCACGGTAGAGGAAACAAGGTAGGGTCATTTCTATGGGGGAAATTACACTTCTTCTCGTTCGGGCAGCCAATAGAAAGGCTTTATTTCAAAATAACTTTATGACGTCACCAAACCGCAGTGCCGTTAGGCCAATAGTGGAGACGGATTTGGGAGTAGCAGTGCTACCAGAAGCAATTTGAGGGCTGCTATTGGTTCGTTGCCGTGACGTCAGCACACCCACTCAGTCGACGAAAAAAAAACTGGTTTGAACCTACCTTGTTTTCTTTACCGTGCTTTATATCAAACAAACTTTATGACGTCACCAAAACGCCATATCAATAGGCCAATGGTGGCAACGGATTTGGCGGTAGCAGGGCTACCAGAAGCAAAATGAGCGCTGCTATTAATTGGTTCGTTGCCGTGACGTCAGCAAACCACGCCGTCAACGAAAAAAAGACTGGTTTGAACCTACCTTGTTTCCTCTACCGTACAAGTACCAAGAGAGTTATGTTCGGTTCGGTTCAGCGCATCGTGTTAATCCCACACGCTGTATTGTGGATACCGTTTGTAACAAATATCCATTTTACGAGTAATATTTACACCTGTCTCTTGTGCAAACTTTTTGCAGTGATAATTCTTATTGACATTTTATTACTTGGCCTTCGTTAAAAGCGTACTTTTCAATCTATTTCTTCATATAAAACTAGTCAAATAAACAGTCACATTTAATTAAGGGATTAATGGTGGTTTGTGGAATTTACTGCGGACAAAACTCTGGTATTCCTGTTTACTTGGTTGGTAGTCACCGTTCACGCCACGTTTCCAGTTAATAAAAGGGCTAAAATTCAACACTTCGATTCTAATAATAACACAGGGCAAAAACTTAAAATTCTCACTCGCTGTATCTAGGATCCGTACTACAATACATACCCATTTTACGATGATTATTTCCCCAAAAATAGTTAGACAAGCACACTCACAAAACAGATCATGAATGGTCAAGTAACATGTATAAATTGCCACGAAAATATTCTAAAAGTTCGTATCTTTTGCATCGTTGTTTTAGGAACAAAATTTTTATTGGATTCTCACCTGCCAGATGCAGTCTTCAGTTCTGCGTGCAACCGTTCAGGACAAAATTATTATAGGGGTAAAAATTCACAAACTAAGTTTTGTCGTTCCCAAACTGGAACGCAGGAACATAAGAAAGATTTTCATTTGTGCCATTGTTTGGATACCATTTCAATTTTAACAGGCACAACGAGAGCTATTGCATTATTTTCAGCCAAAGCTGTACACGTTTACTTTTTGAAGTGCTTGAATGCGTATCTTTCCTTCTTTCCATTTCTCTAATTTTGGTGTGAACTAAACAGGTAATGGGGTAGTGGATCAAATCAATATAAATTGATGTCAAATGAAAAGAAAAATTTGCAGTCAATATATAGTGTTTGCAATAACTAAATTTACAGGCAAAGATAGACAAACAGACAAAGATAGACAAAGCAAGCCAGCAAGCTACAAACTGTTGATCCATCACCCCGTTTTCTTCACACAAAAATAAAGAAATGGAAAGCAGAAAGGATGCGCATTCAAGCACTTCAGAAAGTAAGCACGTACTGCTCTGGCTTGAAAATGATACAATAGCTTTTGATATAGAAAAAAGTTACACTATACATCTGACGTAATTTTTATCTCTATCATTTACACATTATTTTGATTAATCATTAAAGGTGAGTCCAGGAAAAGCTGGCATTCGATTTTTGGGGCTATTGTCATGATACAAATACACGATGAAAATTATACTTCTTGGTCTGTAAAAATAGTCTGAAAAGTTTGTTGAACGACCGAATAGGTTTGTTAATGGCAGAAATTTTTTATCATGAAGTTCCTCAACGATTATTTTGAGAAAATTTTTAAAAAAAATTTTAATTTCTCAAAGATTGGCAAGTACCATGTTCTTATCGATTGAAATATTGACAGGAATTGCTATCAAGTTCTCGACTGAAGTTTTCACTACCAAAAACTAATCTCAGTTCACTATGTTGGTTAATTGCACACAGATGCGTCCTAGTATTCAGCCATACATATATCTCAATCTTGATGTATCATATCATGACTCTCTTGAGTGGACTTGTTTTATATGGAGTGCCCGCGCAATTAACCGCATGCGTGTCAGCCAACCAAGACTCATCCTTTTAAATCTTGTTTTAAGAGTCAATTTACCCAGATTATTTCGACATAGGCGTTCGGCATTAAATAAATAGATGCTATGAACAGATTAAAACATTTGCACTTTGTATAACATTTAATTATTTGCAGCCCTCCGTACACACCAAAAGAAACAAATGACAGTTACCAAACCTCCATAGCAGATGCCAGCCTTTATGGAATACCACGTGGAAGTTGCTGTATGGTTTTGCATTTTCGGTGCACAGCCCTAATCTCCCTTCAAAAAAGTGACTAATCGGAAGTTAGCGGGCAACAGTCCCAGCTAAGCTGATCAGAGCTCGTGCAGCGACCTTATCGGCGTGTGGTGTGGCGCGTCGGCCTGTTTAAAGCCTGGCGGTGTTGTGAGCATGTGGCCGCTCCCACGGGTGGGGGGAGTAAGGGGAGAGAAATAGGGATGGGAACAGGATGTGAATGAACCGCAGTTGAGCTGGGCTACTACGCGTTCTAAACCGTTACGTGAATGTGATATTGTTTCTTGAGTTCATGAAATGTGGTCAGGAAGAAAGAGTTGTTAGAGATTAGTGCGCGTTGTACCAAGTATTTTGACACGGTACCTATATTTTCATGGAAGGAGTTGGAGGTACGATAAAAAACAAAGTCGTAAAGTAATGGAAGGAACACAGGAGAAAATGTCAACTGAAACGTGAAATGAGCCTTTATGTGTGGAATACTCACAGTTGCGCTTGTATTTTAACGAATGTGTTCGATTTATCAGTTTTATTGCCATACGATCCCCGAAGAAAATTTTAACGAAGTATCAAAAAGGATTAAGTTCAAGTACATGGCCGCATGTACCCACACAATGATTCTTGAGAAAAGGATTCCTTCATAGGAAAAAAAACATGTGACTAGTGTGAAGGTGCCTCATGGATTGATAGACCTTTAGAACTTCTATCTTTGTGCCCACATACGTTGATTCTTCAGTTTTCATACCATCTTCGTTAACTCTATTTTTTATCCCTTTTTTCCAAGCTTGCTGTTTCTATAATCGCAGCGTTTCTTGTGTGTGAACCTACCTTCTGCGTAGATTATCTGTTTCTGCAGTCCATACTAAGTGATCCCTTCTCTCCGCTCTCTTGAGATGGCCTTCATATTGTGGCGAAGATATCTTAAATTAAAAAATGCAATACTTTTATCAAAAATAATATAAAAACTGCAATATTAATGCAGGTAGAAAAAATTGTGTGGCCTTTAGGAGAACCTTAAGACGCTGAACAAAGTCTTATAGAGTATGAGAACACGACCGCTAATTGTGCAAGCAGGCATTAACATTCCTCGAAAAAACTGTAGGATAACGTGGTAATCGAAGCGGTAAGGAAGCTGCAGTGCTTTTGGTTTCTAATTCGTGAGCAAGGACAATGCGAAATTGCAAGATATAAAAAAAATCATTGCCTAATCAATAGTGAATGATATACGGCAATACTTTTAATCAAAAGTAACGTGAAACGAATTCATCATCCTACAATGAAAGCGTAAAAAAAATTTATTGAAAAACATAATATATGTATAAAACCTCTAAATGATCACATGTTTTTTGCATATTTCCTAGTTTGACAGCCATTACAGCGCGAATTAGACAGCCTGAATGAAATTAATTAGGTATATATTTTAAGACTTTAAACTGCACCAGCTGGAGCCTGATAATTGAGACAGTTAATTCATACCGTTTTAAGTCCTGGTTTGTCGCTCATGGCACTAGAACATCACCACGGCTGCAACTGGTTAGTTGAGCAAGCGAGCTAAGGCTGAATTTGCACGTGTGAATTGGAGGGACTGAGTCACTGGAGAGAGGCACGAACTCAAACCAAGTGGCAACAGTGATCGAGGCGCTGGGTTGAGGTGGTGAAGTGCTATAAGAACTTGGTGGAAATGGTGCACGGCAACTAGACCAGGGTGGAAACAGGGAGGTACTGTAGGAACTAAGTGGAAGGAGTGAGGTGCTGCAAGAACTGAGTGGAAACAGTGAAGTGCAGCAAGAACTGGGTAGAAGCAGTGAGATGCTGCAAGAACTGAGGGAAAAAGGTGAGGTGGTTCAAGAACTGAGTGGAAGCGATTAGGTGCTGCAAAAACTGGTTGGACGCTGTAAGGCGCTGCAAGAAGCCAGCAACGATAATCATGTGAAAATAAAGACAGAAAGAGATGGGCTGAGAAGGACGTAGGGCAAAAAGTTCAAAGATAAGAATGAGACTCTCTGAGCTGATCGTAGTAAACCAAGTTAACGACACGGTGTGTGCTGCACAGGGCAGGGAGAGCAAACTCTTCAAAACATGAGACGCAGAAATTACGCGATCATAGAAGAAGAAGAAGAAGCGCAAGCAGAGGCAGAGGAGTGAGGCGTTTGAAAGAGAATGCAGAGAGCCGCGTCCAGAGAGCGAGGGGCGGCAGAGGACGGGAGGGCCGGAACTCAATGGCACTTGAACCAGAGAGTCTTGCTGCTAGGAAGGACGGTGCGGCGCGGCGAGGAAGCGCTGTCGATAAATTTCGGGAACAAGAACACAATGAGAGGATAGCGGCACGAGGTGGTGACGGTTTCGGTCGAAATTTGACGTGTTGTTGTTTTAGTGACTGTGATCAGCGTACCACGTAGTTTTGACGGTTGTGCGGACTAAGTGTTGTAGTCATGACGGCTGTGATTGAAGACTTTCAGATGATTTTTTTTCCATGAATTCAACGCTTAAGCTGGGAATAGAATATTTATAAATTGCATAAGAATATTCAGTCATTTGAAAGCGTTGTCATTCATTTCTTTTCCTGCGTAATATTCGCGTCAAATGTACGATTTTAATCCGTATGATGATTAAAAATTTGTTTAGATAATTTGAAATTGTTTGTTTCAAAATTTGTACTGAAACATTTCTTGTTAGACCCATCTAAATTCGATCATGCAGACAACTTCATAAAGTTTAACGCATGCTTAATGAACATCACTCGACAACTTCCATTGCTTTTCATTCCAGCTACCCACAATAAATTGCACTCTTTACAACATTAAGGAATCTGAAGAAAGAAGTAGCGAGGAAAAAAATAAAGGAACTGTATATTTGTAACATTTTTTCCAATACTGAATACTGAATTTGTATAATATTTGTCTGTCTTCGGGGATTTCAATGATGTTCTCAGTAATTCACCTTCCGACATCCCAGTGCACGATTCTGCAGCTCAAAAGCTTTACCTGCAAACTGCATAAAAATGATCTAGTTCCTTTAAGGCAAAACTTGTCAAATGTGAGAACCTGACAATTGCAACATCTGTCAATCCGGTAGACTTAGCGCAGCTTACCGACCGGAACACGCAATGGCCGGGATCACAATCCAGGATCGGTAGCGTTTACTCAGTACCGCCAAACTCGCCGAAACCGGATTGTCGTCGCACCGTTGACTATTTGGCCGAAGCGAGAACAATACATTTGTTCATTTTAATCTCTCTTTGTGGTGCGTTAATACTGGCGGAACACTGGCAAGATTGTTTGACTTGCCGTAATATCGACATATACAAGGTATCATACGGGGACTCTATGACAAAATGCCGAATAATGGCGTTATGTAAGTAAATGTTATAACACTGGCGGAACTTTTTTATCATTTGTTGAAATCGTAAATGAATTTCTGTGGTCTTGAGAAGAAGTTCTGGGCAACGCTTTTGAAGATGTGGCGTCACTTCAGTGTACGTGTTCATCTCGTATTGCCTACCCTCAGGGTTGCCAGGATCTTTAACCTGCGTTGACTTATATATATTCTCCGGTACGCTACGACGGATCCAATTTACTTTCAAATGCATAATACATGAAATAACATGTCTTGCTCTAAAATACACTGTGTTTAGCGAAAATATTTCGATATTTTCCAGCCCATAATTCCATGGTATATTGTGATTTAATTTCTTGTGTGGACTTTGCTTTGTTCCCATGATGAATGAATAGTTTATAACATAATTTGCAAGTTTTCCAGTGGATCACAAAATTCTTCATAAGTACTGATGTGAACTAGGGCGTTGCGTTGAATTTCAACGTCACTAGACACCTAAGAAATGAGAGCTTTGAAATCTCTAGCCTCAATAACTTTTTCATGAACAACGAATTCACAAATCAAAGAAAAAACACCAAAGTGCATTCGTTTCAATACGTAATTTAATTTATAAAAATTCATTAATATTGTGCAGTATTCATTAAGACCATCTTGAAAAACGTTGAAAACGGTTGGCCCGGTGAACCCCTCATGCCTTAATGGCGTTAGTGGCTGCGATAACCGTTTATTCTCAGCGACGGTACTGGCTTCGATAACCGTCCTTTTTAAATGGCAGTACTTGCTTCAATAACCGTTCATTTTTTGCTGCGGTACTCCTCACGATTGACAAATTAGATGAAGAATTTTCTGATTAAAGGTGTGCCTCGTGTCTGCAGGTGAAGATCTGGTTCCAGAACCACCGCTACAAGATGAAGAGGGCGGCCAAGGAGAAGGCCATGGCGGAGCAGCCCTCCAGCAACTCGGTGAAGCATAGAACATTTCTTACTGTGATTCATCTTCTTATTTTTTAGTTTTTCATTGTGGGCTGTCTTTTATGTGCTGAAGAGATGAGAGAAAACTCTGTTGAGTTTAAAGATCTTGGCCTACAGTTGAGGTCAGTGAAAAATTTTTTCTAATTTTTCTTTGCAAATTTCTCCACTCAAATTAGCAATCAGCCTTTTTTCCTGGTGTGATTGCCTTTATTTTAACAGCACTCAAAATCACTCTACGTAATGACTGTTTTTAAATCATCGTACTTCAAATATACCTAAACGTACGTAAAATTTCACGTTGAAATGAAAAAACTTAATTCATGAAAAAAAATTCAAAAAGATACGCTCTATTAATCAATTTAATTTTACGGCACCTATGAATAATACTGAACCCACAAAAAAATCCACTTTGCATCATTTTGATTCCTTGGAACAGGTGTAGCATATAGGCTAAATGAACCTAATGACTTTGATAATTACAATTCTTTTCGTGTCTGCGAACATTGAACCTATTTTTGCGGAGCTAAAATTAATTCTTTTACCTTGCTCAAAGTCTAGCGTCTCTAGCACGGTAGCCTTGCCATTTAATAAATATTCTATTTCAAGTTAATTTGTGTACTTGTTAGTGTGGATAATTTGAATGCCAGTAGTTTACGGAGCGGATGTAAGTTTTCGAATACTCGTGAGATATCAAATTTCGTTGAGCGTCTTGAGTGCAGTATAAACTAATGTCTATGAATTTTTACATTTGATGCTTTAAAAGCATCATGAGAGTAGTAATTGCTTTTCAGTGACTAGCAATTAAGTTATTTATTTTCTATATTTTCTGATAGTTTAATAGTTTCTGAGTATTAGACCCTATACACACTTCTGTTTTCCAATAAATTTATGCTACTTATTTCAATGTAACTCATCTTAAATCCAACGCCAGAAAACGTTGTTTCATATTTAATCTCGTACGATTAAATGGAAGAATTGTGGGAGGATGTTACGAAGTACATTAAAATATTTGTACCGCCTTCAACTAGAGGAAGCTGTGCAGTGGACATATGCAATACGCTTTATTCCCTATTCATAATCCTGGTGTTCAACACTGAAAATAAAAACTTGGTTTTCCTTCCCTTGCAGTCCGCAACGTCACCTCGGCGCATCTCCGTGCCGGTCCTCGTCAAAGAAGAGGGCAAGCAAGCCAGCAACAATAACAACAGCAACTGCAGCACCACCACCAATAACAACAACAATAATTCGTCCTCATCCTCATCCACTTCGAACACTCCTTCATCCACCAGCGCATCTACCAACATCAACGGCCTGGGTAACCTCTCAGGCGACCTGGCAGGCGCGAACAGCCTGCTGGATGCCAAGCTCTCAGGCACGGGCTCGCTAGCGTCATTAAATCACCACACTCCCCACCATCACCACCAGCTCAACAACCAGCACCACAACCATCACCACCATTCGTTACGTGACCACGGTTCGATCGGGACCGCGACGCCGACGTCGACATCTACGGCGTCTCTTCTGAGCGCGACGTCGACGTCGCTGCTGCACGGGTCCCATTTGGGGTGTGAGGTTGCGCTGGATTCCTTCGGCAGGTCCCAAGGAATGGGGAATGGGTCAACGGGAACTGGGATGTCTTTCGGGGGGTCGTTCCCCACGGGGATGCCGCCGCTGCACCACAACAACAACGCTTACCTACACCACCAGCGCGCCTGGTAATGGTTCATGTAGCATTTTTAAGGAGCAACTTCCGTGTGGTTCAGAACTGACGCATATGTGGTGAAAATCGCACTCATTTGAATTTCTAGGGTTTGAAATGGTATGATAATACCGCTAAAACTTTTGTTATTAAGACATGAAAAGTGCAACTTCTGTGTACGCAACTAACAGAAAAAAGGTGAGGTCTTTACTCCTCAATAAAACGACTCCGCTGTCTCGATGTAACTTACATCGGAGGAGCTTTTTCAAGAAAGTTGTGGAGATACAAACGCACAACTGCAGCTCAAAGAATAGCGATCAAACAGTCGGAGTGACGTGAAGGAAACGCAAGTGCATGGAGACTGAAAAGTTGTAATTGTAGCGTTTTCCTGTTGAAGCCAAACGGCTTGGAATTCATTAGCTCACTATAGGTTTTCAGGTTACAACAGGAATCAACATTCATAGTTTCATCGAAAAAAGTGTGATATTTTAACCAATCATTATCATTCTAGGAGTTGTGGCAAGTATTGTCATTTATTCTATAGATTTTGCCTGAAATTCAAATGACAGGATTATTTTGGGTTATAAGTTTGCACTCAGCTCATCTAAGTTGAATTAATAATTCTATTAAGTTTGCTTTACCATGACTTATAATTTAATTACAGTTTGGTTCCGCTGGTTGTTTCTCTCTGTAAATTCCTACTGAAGAAAACATTACTGTGATTTGTGATGATTTTTCAGAATTTTTTTGAACGTGAGATTATTTGAGATCCCAGCTGAAATTTATTGAAAGAGCGATGAACATCTTCTCGTTGTTTCTGTTAGGTTAAAGAGTATGTGTTTAGTTATCCAGCATAACAATTTTGGTACTGTTTTTACCACTCGTGAAAAAATGTTTTTTAGATGATGACCACGAAAAAGCCTACGATCTTTTCATCACTTCTTCATCTAGACCAAAGAAAAAATACTTAATCAACATAGGATGTCTTGCTATAAAATTTCAATTGTGGAAGATTCAAGCACCTTGCGGGCTGAAATACGGTTACAACGCAACCAATAATATTGTTATCCTCGGATTTCCTGTTGAACCTGAATTTTACATCAAAGAACCACGGCATTGTTTTACTCGTTGATGGAGTGCGCTCTTCCAGCTGATCATACATGAACTTGAGTGTCGTGGACGTACTTAATTCGAAGTTAAGAAAATTTGCCGAAGCATTCCTTGCCCTTGTTCTGCAGGTAATTATATCATAGACCTAAATTTGTACATAAATAGCTAGAGAATGTGTGTGACGTCTTGGTTTGAAGTTGGCACTAGAGTTAAGGAATAATGTTGATGTCTGCGTTGAAATACAAAGCAATCTCGTAAAATTGGAAAAGAGTTTTATTTATTCTTTTTCATTTCGGCCACTTAGAGAATACGATTAGATAGATGTTTAGGGCTTTCACTGAATCTTAATACCTTTTAAAGTAATTTTTCGCAGGATAAATGCATGAAATTAGAGGGCATGTTTCAAATGACAAAATAATCAAATTAAGGAAATTTCAGTTCTACTGCAGTGCATTTTGAAATGTTCGAGTAACTTTAGCTTCTGCAAAAACAAGTTCGAAACAAGCTTATTTCGGCAGACGAGAGCAAGTCTGGGACAAATCGAGTCAAATAAAATTAAGTTTCGTTTTTGAGCTCAATTTCAACTCAGATTCGTAAAAGTTCACCTTATTGACCATAATCAGGAGCTCACTTCAGCTATGTAAAGTTAGATGATATTTATTATAACGAAGTTTAGTCCAAGAAATGTTTTGTTAGCTTAACGAGCACCCAAAATTAAAATGACCAATGCGTTTTGGTACATACTGAAGTAGCGGGTGCCTTCTTATTCAACATGCCATTTTGAAATTTCTGGCAACGTTTCAAAGCACCGGAGTTCCGAGGAAGATGATGAATTTAAAGAGGAAATAAGTAACTAGATTACATTTATTCAGTTTGTTTAAGTCATGAACGTTCACACAGCCAAGTGAACATAGCTCAAGAATGAACAACATCTCATTCACCAATCGTACTCGAAACCGCTGCGCCTTTTTGCTTTCTAATTTTAGAAGAAGAATTTAAATCCGTGAGCTCCTGCATTACTGGATAATCGAAGTTGTGTTATTTAGCGTGGACCGTTAGCTGTTATTGTTGTGTTAGCGCGAGCTGTGGCTTGTTTTGGTTATTCTGCTACCGAGCGTCCCCGAACCTCCGTGTGGCACGTGAGACACATGCACATGAGGTAAAGCTGTAAAGTAAACGTTAGATAATTTCCATTCAGTTGTGCCATCTCAAATACTCTGATATATTTTTTTACGTGAAGTAAAATGAACTAATTCTGTGATATGTATCGTCATACTTCTTATTCTGAGCTTTGCGGGGCTTATTTTGTGATCAAATTCTCCTAGTTGGCTTTTTATTTAATGGTGATCATTTCGTGTGCATACTGGTGCGCAACACTACTGGTGCGACACAAGAGCATCCAAGACTTACAAAAGCTTCACATACTACTACTACTAAAAAATATTCCTCAGCATGAATGGTAGAATTTGAGTTTTTCCGTAAAAACGACGTTTCCAAGCACGGATGCTGCATGGTCAACTCAGCACCGCACCAACGTCCGCTGCCCAGTGTACGTGTACTTCAGAACGGCCTCTTAGGGCAAAAATTTTCCGCTTTTTGGGGAAATAAAAATTTCAAAATCAGGCAAGATTCATTCCCAATTTCACAATACTTCAAGGGTAAATATTTTCCTGAACAATATAAAATTAACCCAATTTGACGAAAAGGGCATCTTTTTGAAATCTCAAATTTTGTTTACAGCAGTTAGATAATTGCGTGTACTGAGGTTGCACTTATGTAGTGTACTGTTGAGTAGATGCTTATTAAATATCAATTATTATCCTTAAAACATTCTACTTATCCACGCAATCATAATGCTGGTACATAGAAGATCATATCATATAACCTACCAACGCACATACTACGAGCATATTCTAGAGACAATTCTGTCCGACTCGCAGCGTAGAATTTTGAGATTCCAGAGTTTGTTTCAGATCTAGGATGCTGGGCGATACAAAACATGCTCACATCCCCTAAGTTGAACACGTCAGAAATGTTAGTAAAACTTGAAGTTCCTCTATGCCATAGATGAAATACCGGAGTAGGTGGCCAAGATAAAACGTTAGAGTTTAAGTGAAGGTTTTGTTGTGCGTTACAACGCTGTTTTCAAAATGAAACACGTTCGACGGCCGCGCCCCAGTTACTGGGCCAGACCCACACAGATGACCTCGTCACATCCTTGAAATCATTGACAAAATATTACGTTCGTTGCAACTTCGTGTTGATTTTAAGTGAAACAGATTTGCTCCATCTTATGAAGCAAATTGAATTGCACTCATTTGCATTGCACACATCATACTAGACAAAAACGATGGTTGCTGACCACCGGTACCAACAATACCAGGATTTTTGAGCGATGGGAATTTAAACTGGCTATTAAAAATAGTTTACATTTTCATTGTTAGATAAAGCTGCAGTAGAAGTAGTTATGGGAGTAGTAACGACATAGAAGTAAGAACAGGCAGCTACATCAGCTGTAACAAAAGTAATAGCAGCAGCTGTAACAGAAGTATTAGCAGCAGCTGTAACAGAAGTATTAGCAGCAGCTGTAACAGAAGTAATGGCAGCAGCTGTAACAGAGTCAATAACAGAAGCTGTGGAAGTTGGAATAGAAATAAAAGTAAAAGCAGAAGTAGCAACTGCGGCAGAAACAGTAATAACAGCAGCAGAAGTAGTTACAGCTATAAAAGCAGCAGCAGCTGAAGCAATATCAGCAGTAGCAGCAGTAGCGGCAGCAGCGGCAGCGGCACTTCAGTTCTCGAGTGGCCGCGTCCGAACGCTGCTCGTCAGGGGCGACTTCGGACTTGCGTTCGAAACCCTTCAATTTCCTGCAGCCACGTTCACTGCAGGAGACTACGAGGAATTTATACGTCGAGACAATGTCACATGTTCTACATTCCCTTTGAAAGGAAGATATCAGCGGACAACAAGAGGTTCTTTCAAAAATGGAGTATGTATCATTCGTTGGATATAAATGTTCGCAATATTCAAGCACCACAGCGCTTCGTACAGCGAGCCCACATATCGGGGCAAAATGTTCGGTGGGCGCGCGTCTCTTCACAAAATAATAAGCGCCGGAAATCAGACCTGGCGATGGCAAGTAGCGAGTTTCCTCGTGTCTATGATCCTGAACAGGCGATCCTAAGTAACTTTGGTCACCAATGTCGCGAAGATAAAATGTGACAGAGAATCCAAGGACACAAACGGTTGCCACATTGCAATTACGATAGATGACCGGGTACAGCAGAAGATCAAGTTGACCTGTCAATAAATCTGAATTTTATGGCATTCGAGGAGATGTTGGCTTGAAGGAATACTAGACAGCCAGAAATGAAGTCACACTCAAAGTGTCATGAGAGAATTCATACTGAAACATAACACGCACGCTGTCTTAACACATGACCTCACAATTCCTCTGTCGATAAACCAAAGGAGAAATGTGGACCAACACGCAGAAAATCCCATTGGCACGTGAGATTTTCTTCGGATATGGTATTTATTTGAACTATGAAAGAAACCACAGGTGCAGAAATAGTGCAGGTCACGTTAGAGTACGTAAATAAACGTTTTTTACAGTTTAAAATTAGCTTTCAAAATGGCCGTGCTCTGTTGCTTAAACTGTGGCTGCTAATTTCTGAGGTGAGCGCTGTATCAGAACAATTTGAAGCAGGCATCTCTTGAAACAACCTCCTGTACTGGTCCCATTTTACGTCATTTATCAAGCTGAAATTTTTTTTATGATAATCCGTATATTATAACATTTTATTGCGAGATAGGCGCTTAAAACAATAACTTTTATGATTTTTGCTTTCACTATACTAAACTAAAAGGGGTCTTGATTGAAACAACTGTTGGTGCATCTATAAATTAAATTTATTTGTACAATGCAAGCGTTTATCGTTTTTATAAAATTATTCCTTAATTTATGACTATTATTTACGTCTTTAAAAAGAAGAGAAATGATAATTGCGAGAGTTGCATGAAAACAAAGCAGTGTGCAATGTGCAGAACTCATTTAAATGGAAAAGGAATAATTTTCTAAATATATTCAACTATGAAAGAAATGAAACATGTTCTTTTTACTAAATTGTTCCGCTTAGTTACTTGTAATTTCTCAGAATTTTAACCATTTTCTTACTCATTACAATCGATTGAAATTACTAACATTTTGATCAGAAATGGGACTTGACTCACTTCATCACTCATTGCATCCTGAAAATTCACTCTTGACCTACACACACTCTGTCATTGACGACTAACGCTCTAGTAATACCATATAGTGTTTATACATGTTGTAAAGTTGTAAACCACAGTTCAACATAGTTACGACTTCCAGCCGCAGCGATTGTTCATAAATATTTTGTAAAATATGTTCACCCTAAAAATACAAACGAATATTTTCATGAAATATAAAACAATGTGCTATCTAGCAAGCCTAGAGGAAATTTTGCAGTTGTTTTCATGCTCTGCAAATAAATTTATTGAATATTTACTAAAACGTTCAGATGTGTCTGGATATTTACAGATAAAAATTATGAATTATTCATAATAATACACGGCAATATTTTGCGCATGAAGACATCATGATTGTCACACAAAAAAGTTCAACCGAATGCATTTAACGCAAAAACTTACGTTGAGCATTTTCCACAAATTGACAAGAGAATATCTCTATAAAAAAGCTGCTACAGTACAAAATTTTAAGCAAATATATTTGAAAATTTTCCACCAACACTTCACAGGATCTGTAACTAATGTTAGCACGGGTGGGTTGTAAACCAGACGGCCAAAATAATTTGGAAAGTCTTGCAAGATATTACTGTTATATATAAACATCAGACTAAAAGCTATGTACATATATATACATACATATACATTTATATGAACTCGTATATATGTAATGATAGTAATGTAAGCATATCGTGCTATATTGTCGATACGGATCTCGTACTGACAATTGTTCAATAAAATATCGTGCCACAGAAGATATCTTTACTCAATGGGTCTTACAAGCCATGGTAATATCATCCAGACTAGGAATCTCATCCACAATAACAACATACTTTATCGAGAACCATGGTAATATCATCCAGATTAGGAATCTCATCCACAATAACAACATACTGTATCGAGAACCATGGTAATATCATCCAGACTAGGAATCTCATCCACAATAACAACATACTTTATCGAGAACCATGGTAATATCATCCAGACTAGGAATCTCATCCACAATAACAACATACTTTATCGAGAAATAGTTAAGCACGTTAATTTTATCGACACCACTGATACAATCAAATACTCTAATATCATCAAAGTTATAATACGGGACCGAGATCAGTTGTTTTCAGACGATCAAAATTGATGCGACATGGAGCATGAAAGAGCATGTTCTCTTTCTCACCATCACCTATAAAATAATTTCAGAGCACATGCCGTGAACACGATCAGGTGAGACTCAGTCTCACCGTTACGATGAGACTTCGGCGCTCGTATATTTACATACATATATATATGAGGCATTGACATAGGGGCATAGCTTCGACAGTCATCTCAAGACAGAGCAGTAGGGGTGAAGTTTTCCTGCCTTCACGAGCAAATTGAGGTGGAGGAAATTCATCGCTAAGCTCAAATTATTGTTGATACTTAAACGTTGTTGAAGTGTAACTATAAGGACGGCTTTTCAAATTTATGTGGTCGCGGCGGTATGGCTGAAAACGTAAGTTCAGCCAAGTCGTCTTGACTAATTCCGTGCTTTTTCTGCCTTTTCTCAAACAAAATTTGTCAAAATCGAACGTAGTGTAGTCGAGTCGACTTAAAAAGCTCGCGTTACCAGCGACGTCATTAGTTGGTTGAAAATTCGCCCCTCAATTCTCTGAGAACACACCCGCTCGTGAC
Source organism: Platorchestia sp. MABIK (assembly GCA_014220935.1). Lineage (NCBI taxonomy): Eukaryota > Metazoa > Arthropoda > Malacostraca > Amphipoda > Talitridae > Platorchestia > Platorchestia sp. MABIK. Next base: position 48,231 of record JACJUY010003230.1, on the reverse strand, counting down.
ATGTCTGAGTTGAGCTCTGACGATGTGAAACGAGCGTATTTCTGCTGTCCAAAAGAAGACGCGAGGAGCGATGTTGTGTTGCGCCTGGCTGCTATAGGGGAGTTATGTTGTGTTGTGTTGCGCCTGGCTGCTGTAGAGGAGTTATGTTGTGTTGCGCCTGGCTGCTGTAGCGATCATTCCAAGCGCGGCTGAAGAAAACGGAGGATAAGACAACAAAAGCTACCAAATTCGGCAGAGATGATGTAAGCAAAGCTGAAAAACATCTTGATGATGAGCGCGAGCCTGGAAAGGAAACACAAACTTGCGCACACGAGAAATCAGGAGGGTCCGTAAATAACAGTAGACAAATATCTGAAAATAAATCTGATTCGAGGTAAAACCCACTTTCTCTAAAATTACATTCTCATCTGAGGTAACGTAAATTAAGATCAATTTGTAAATAAATGTTACTTGTTACTACCCCAACTTCTAAAACCTTAGTTTTTCACAGACGGACTATCTGAAAGGTTCTATTGATATTCATGATTAATCCGACTGAGGCTGAAATTTTAATTCACTAATACTACACTCACCTAGCAATACGACACAGTTGTAACACCACCACCGCCACCAGCACCACCAGCACCCTTCATCAACACCACCAGCACCCCCACCGACACCACCACCGCCACCAGCACCACCGCACCACCACCGCACCACCACCATCAGCACCACCGCACCACCACCAGCACCACTGCCCTCCCTCTATTGATCGCACCCAATGGGGCAGCTCACAGCGACGGCTTTTTAAGTGCAAGTCCACGGCTGGCAATAGCCGACGCAGCCGTCAACAGCTGCGTGCTTCTGCGAACACTGCACCTCTACAGCTGCTGTAGCAGTTATTCTGACAGCTGCTCGGCAGACTCAGCCAACACCGGCACTTCTGCCAGCTGTACAATAGACTCTCTTAACTCCTACACTATAGGTGTATCAGCTCTATGAGTCGCGTCATGTGCTGGTCTATACAGCTGTTGTAGATGTTATTCTAATCTCTGTACAGCAAGCAGTATCTACAGCTGCACCTGTACAGCTAGTACTGCACGTGTGAACAGCTGCTGCTTCGGCCTGACAGCAACTGAACATCGTTCACGTCTGTCACATCTGCTCTGTCATTAGGGAATTTTTGAAACAGAATCCAACACTATGGACAAGCTTTACTCTCGAGATCAGTACTTCAGCTCCTAATTGATTAAGCTTCATTCAGTTTTGGAATGATTTTATTTTCCATCTTGCCATGTGATTCTAATCTTTTAAAAACTGAATTCTCAAAATACACTCACACCGAGCTGGGCAATTGAAGTAATCAAGTCAATTAATTTGGATGGAAGCTTATTCTTGTACTAAGGTACAAAATTTAAATTTTTTGAAATTTCGTCTGTACCCAATGAATGAAGATTGCAAATCCATGCATGATGCAATGATTTATGCATTCACGTGCTGAGTGTCGCTCACTCTTCACCAATTGGAATGAGTAGACATTTTTTATTATTGTATTCGAAAGGTACCGATAGCTTTTTGGGACAGTCATTGAAAATATTTCAGTGTTTTGTGGAATGCGCTTTTAACTTAACTTTTTCATACAGTAGCGGAACTGTGAAGCCCTTCGTCCTTTGATAAAAGTAAATTTAGAGTTCTGGAAGACGAACGTAATGTCTGAGACGTGGTAGAGTCAGAAGACAATCTGATGTTCGCTAGCTTTTAACTATCGTACAAGTTTGATACCCGATCCTCCGTGGCGACTTAGACCCAACTCAGGGAACAACACAGGTCGCAATGTAGCCTTTTAGACTAACTTTAGTTTGAGATCTCGGCCGCTGAGAAAACTGATGGCATCTTTTGACCGCTCTGCTCTCCGCCGCACCTATTCTGTAGGCCAAACGGGGCAACTATTTTGTAACTGAATAGCCAGTACAGAAAATCCAGAAAAATAATTACTTTAAAACCTCAAGTTCGAACTGGCGTATCCACATTCGCAGTTTGTTGCGACACTAAATTTTCAAATAATTTGCATCTTAACAGAAGTACAATCGGCTGCGAAAGTTTTGGGTCAGTTTGTCTCTACCTTTTGCTGCTTTTCAATGAATAAAATTCTCAAGTTTAAGCCTTTCTGAACCAAATATCCTGATTTTTCGAAAAGAAACAATGCAAAAAGTGGCCTCATCTTCAAAAGAACTTTCGCTACCGGCTTCACCTCCACCGATGACGTAAACTGTTTGAAAATTCGGCCTGGTACTTCTCAGCCGCTTTATGCAGATCTCTTAAAAAACATTTGAAGATGTTATTACAAGTGTGATTATCCGTGGGTGGTAAAGTCCCATCCTTCCGTTCTGACATGGCCGAAATCCGGTGTGTCATGTGTCACGTAAGTCCACGCCTCCGGGACACATCACGTCTCGAGCTGCGTATCATGAGAGTCATCTGATGCCACAGGCCGGACTGGCCTCACGTCCTCAGCTGAGTCAGCACCGACATGTAGCGCATCACCGACAGGATTCGCGAGTAATACTGCGGTAATCTCGGTAGAAAATGTTTACTTATTACAGTACAAAAGAATTCCCAATTACGGGAACCATAAATTGTCTATCTAAATAATAGCATAAATGAAACTTAACTCGGAGATGAGGGACTTGTATGCCAGTGATGATGAAACTTCTGAATGAGATAAAATGGCAGTTTCAAAACGGCGCAATCATTAATGAGTACAAAAAACAATAAATCAGCTCAAGATATTTCGATATATTATCATTTAGATACTTGATATACTCAGAATCCCCTTATTTCCAATCTCTTCCTTTAGTTCAAATTAAATCAAGATAAATAATCGAGGCTGGCAATTCTTGGTGGGTATCGTCATTAAAAGCCATTGTCGGTTTCAGCAAGTTTTCATGAGATCATGCTCAAACTTTACTTTTCACTTGGTAGCTTCATTGGCTTCTATTTGTTCTACAAAAGCCAAAATGGAAATTCTGCTTTCAAAATAGAGGCTTACAGTAACGGTTACGAAAACTAAAATTCAATCGCGGTAGCTATGGTCAGTTCATCGAGATGGTGTCGTATAAATTTCGTTCCCTATGTTGATCCGCGTGCCTGGCGCAAAGCCAATGCAGGTTTTCTACTGACCTCAGTAACGTTAGTTTGTGCATTGTGCCACGTATTTTATAAGAAGTCAATGCGGGAAACGAAATCTTTACCTCTAGGCAAAAAATAAGGCAATTTTCAAGGAAAATTGAAAAGCCTAGAATTGGAAAATTGAAAATTGAAATGATTCAAGGAAAACCCTTTTATTGTCATCAATAACTTGAGCAATATTTGAAATTGATTTAACTAGCATATTAGAGACGTTCATTTTTAAAACGATACGCTGTGGAACTTCGTGTTCAGTATTGCTGCAATCATTTAACAAGAGGATATGAAGCCACGAAGAGGCAGGGTGGGTAAAAACAGCCCCTTCACTCCTCTCTCTTGCGATGGTCGATAAATGTGGAAACACGTAAAGCTACAACGAGCTGTTGTGTGGTTTAGACTATAGCACAGCGCTATCCTAATTGTATCATGAGTGGTGAGAAAAAAATAACATTAAAAAAAAGTTAGAAGAAAACTTCCCGTTCAGAAATATTCCGATCCCAACATTACAACGAATACTTTAGTTAAAATATTTTGCATTTATGTATAATATTGTCGCAAATGTTATTGGCACGCATTCAGACCACAACATCCTCATTTTTTTAATTAAGCCTGAAAATATATGCACCCGGGACGGGACGTTTATGAGGTAACGAGTATGCGCAAGTATTACCGGATCTGCCCTTATTCGAGCAGGAGCTAGAAAGTCACCGTGGCAGAGTGGTTATAATAATTATTATTGTCGAGCGCTCGTCTTTCGTGCGTTCGACGTCGGCTCAAAACTCCGCAGTGCGAGTTCCATGTTTCTTCCCTACCGGAAAAAGAAAAGCTTGCTGCTATTCCCCACTTGAAAAATGAAGAATATGAATTGTGTATCGGCTTGACCGCTGGGGAAAAATAATAAAACGCTTCAAAACTAATGTGCGAGTTAACATGTACCAACCTGATTAGAATGAAGAACATTCTTAATGCCCAGTGTAGCAGATGCAGATTATGAAGCCCCAGGAGGCAGCCCGGAAGTATAGCTCCGCTCCTCCGCCCGCATCTGCGCACGGAAACACAATGAAACTCGAAGCAAGTGAGCTCAGCCAGCATCGATCTGTTATGCATATATATAAATAAAAGCACATTTGATCTTTGAGTTATATCATCTATGCAATGCTCAACACATTGCATCCCAGTTATTCAACTAATACTATGCTGAATTCAGGTTTTGAAACACTAGAATAACTCTGGGGGATTTTATCCTCATAAGTTGCGGTTTACACAGTTTGATATATCGTATGACTCGACGATCGTATATTTGAGAGGGGAGGGAGGAGATGACGTCGTATTATGAGCACTTCTTTTGTGGGACGAGCCTATAGTATGTGAACTACTGAAACAGAGTAGTTAGTAATGCTGTACATATTTTTCTAAGTGATTCATGGAACAAATATCAAGTAAAATAGATTTTCTAACAGAAAAGCTTAAGCAAAGAAATAGCTATAAAATTTATTTTCTTTTCAATTGTAAGTGAGGCTTGGTAACTCTTTGAATAAGAAGACTATATTCACGTATTCGACGTCACATCTCTATTCTTGAACCTAAATTGTAGTTGGTGTCGCAATCTACTTTTCAATAGTTTACTCGAACTTTCAAGACTCAACAATCGTTCCAACGAGTTTTTGTTTTACATTTCAATCACTTCGTCAGACTTGCGGTACAGATTGCTATACACGCACGTCCTCTCCACTCATTATTATGATTTTAGAGAACACTGGAATTTTGCCAGAGTACTTTTCCTTCTTCATCCGGACAGCGTCTCCTTGTTTTTGGCACAGATTTGCTGTGTGATATTGAGTGCTGGTCGATTACACACTCGCTCTCATCTACGCAGCTCATATGAGGTCTACGAGATGAAACTCATCGCGCACTCATGCGTTTAATTGTAACTTTTTTGTTCTTTTCCGTGCAATATCGTGTTTCTGCCATCCAGGATGATGTTTCGGGATGGTTCTTGACAGATATTCTTGTACTTTGCGAATAATTGTTGCTGGCAACACACCTCATGTTTTCTATTTCTTGGGTATGGATCAAACGAGAGCGTGCTTGCAATTATTGGTTCTGTAAGATTCTTTTTGATGAAGAACACAGACAAATTTCCTAAAAACAAGTAACCAAGTTTTGGATGACGCACATTTCACGTTCCAAAAGAAAGATTTCTTGTCAGTGAACACTGCCTGCAACCGACCTTCCATCGACGTCCCAAAAATCTCCCGAAGCCTCTTCATACTTCGGACCGATATTGCCAAAAGTCATGAAAAAGTCTCCCATAAAATATCGGAACTTTGTCAAAGACGTCAGAGAAGGAACTTTGTCGAGTGGACTTGTCGAAGTTTGGTCATAGGCGTCAGTTGTGACGCCCAGTTTGTTCCCGCGGCCGCGGACAGACATTTGGACTTTTTTGTTAGATTTTGCGAATTTTTTTCTTAGTTTTGCTGACTTTTTTGCACAGTTTTTCGGACATTTTTGTTCAGATTGGCTACCTCGGTCTCGATTTGGACGCTGACAGCACGCTAGTTTATTTTGTACATAATTTAGTACAGTGGGATGCTTGTAAGAGTGAGAAATACAGAACGAGACCCAAAGAATATCCCAATTGCGTGAGTGTAATTTTACGGATACCTGGCGAATATCGTTGGCAAATTGAAACAATCATTACGTTTGTAATAGAGTTCCCTTGTAAACACAAGCGAATTTAGATCATTCTGTCGAAATTGTAAACAGTCATCATTGCAAATGAATGCAATGTACAATGATTATAAGGTAAACCGTGCATGAAATGGCAAAATCAAGCAAGTAACAAATCGTTACAGCTCATTGCCTCTCTTTCTAGCGGATCAGAAACTCTGGTTCGATCAAGCCCTCTCAGTTATAATGTGGCAAAAGTTTTTTATTACACACGGAGGTTCAATCTTCGTTCATTATGGCCTATGCCAAACGCAAGAAAAATTTTCATAGCGTTTAAGGTGGATGATTTTTTACACATGGTACAAACCGAACATCATGCTACATGTTATTTTCTTGTGTTTGGTTCCCTAGAACTTTATTGATATGTGTTATTTGCTGGTGTTTGGTTCCCAAGAAATTTATCGATATGTGTTATTTGCTGATGTTTGGTTCCCAAGAAATTTATCGATATGTGTTATTTGCTGATGGTTGGTTCCCAAGAAATTTATCGAGATGTGTTATTTGCTGATGTTTGGTTCCCAAGAAATTTATCGATATGTGTTATTTGCTGATGTTTGGTTCCCAAGAAATTTATCGAGATGTGTTATTTGCTGATGTTTGGTTCCCAAGAAATCTATTGACATGTGTTATTTGCTGATGTTTGGTTCCCAAGAAATAATATTGTCATCATTGAAATTTCTTCTAGGATCATTTCTTGAATGGAAAAAGGAATGGACGTCGAAGTGTAAATTTTTAGGCGCTGGTAAAAACCGTAAAAAATATTTTCCATGTAAATTGAATATGGATGTGTGTCTGAAATATTCATGGAGGTAGGCACATTTTCTTCACAAATTCAGTCTAGGGAACGATGCGGTCTGACGCTGCCTTAATTCTGCATATGAGACTCAGTGAAAGCAAACATCAGCTGCACTGACATCAGCTGCACTGACATCAGCTGCACTCACATCAGCTGCACTGACATTAGCTGCACTGACATCAGCTGCACTGACATCAGCTGCACTGACATCAGCTGCACTGACATCAGCTGCACTGACATTAGCTGCACTGACATCAGCTGCACTGACATAAATTGCACTGACATCAGCTGCACTGACATCAGCTGAACCTCCGCTGCCGCCACATCACCGCCGTCGATCAAAGCAGATCTAGAATTTTACCTATATTCTGAGCGCTTTAATTGGCTGCCAGAATGTGAGACCTGGTGCAGTTTAATTGGAATAATGCTCCTCTGATTGGATTAGGCCAATATTGCTCAAGTGATTGCGGGACTGATCAGTGAGGTTTTAAATTGTATCATATTCTGCGTGTGAGGGATGTATCACACGCTGAACTGGTGGAATATTTGCAGATTTTTTAAAGACTTTGTTCAGGGTTTTACTATTAATTTTTCTAAAATTTTTTTTTTCAAATCCGTGGATAAATTTTGTTCTCAACTTTAAAAACACACTCTCGTGTTTTAAAAATTGAATTTAAAACTTTACTTTTATAACGATAGTTACAGCTCGCATCATTATTTCACTGCACACGCCTGCCTTGTGTCACGGCACACACCTGCCTTGTGTCACTGCACACGCCTGCCTTATGTCACTGCACACGCCTGCCTGATGTCACTGCACAAGCCTGCCTGGTGTCACTGCACAAGCCTGCCTGATGTCACTGCACAAGCCTGCCTTGCGACACTGCACACGCCTGCCTTGTGTCACTGCACACGCC
>JACJUY010003230.1:0-23696 GCA_014220935.1 Platorchestia sp. MABIK | reverse complement strand
AGTTCCTGTACACCATGCATCAGAACACTATAAAGTTCCTGTACACCATGCATCAGAACACCATCAAGTTCCTGTACACCATGCATCAGAACACTATAAAGTTCCTGTACACCATGCATCAGAACACTATAAAGTTCCTGTACACCATGCATCAGAACACTTTAAAGTTCCTGTACACCATGCATCAGAACACCATAAAGTTCCTGTACACCATGCATCAGAACACCATCAAGTTCCTGTACACCATGCATCAGAACACCATAAAGTTCCTGTACACCGTGCATCAGAACACCATCAAGTTCCTGTACACCATGCATCAGAACACCATAAAGTTCCTGTACACCGTGCATCAGAACACTATAAAGTGGTTATAAATAGAAGAGATCAGAGTTCATGTAGGAGTGAAGAATTTTATCGCTATGAACGACGCAGAAATGAAACGATGAATGTGAAGGTAAGAGGTACAAATGAAATCATGGATACATATTAATTTTTTCCTTTTGGGGAGTGATAATGATAAGTAAAACAGCAGAGATACATGGGTTAAACCCTTTCGATACCATAATTGAACAAATTAATTTTTTTATCCTTTTTACGCTGAATTTGATTACATTTGAGGTACATAAAGGCATGCAGCTCATAGAAGCAATTAAATATATAAAATGAAACTCATTTTATAGTAATACTTATATGTAGCGACAGTATTTTGGAAGCCCATGGCGAAAAACCAATTGTGATGCAACTCTTTGTTTGAACGCTAGACTTGCCAGATAGAGCTGGATATCAATGCCAGAGATGGTACTAGATTGTACCACCAGCAATGCGAAGACGCAATTCGCTCTCCTCTATTTCCTAGGCTAGAAAAAATGAATAAGTTTTAATTTGCACCGTCAGTGTCGAAAGGGTTAAAGTGATCATATTATATAATTAAAGCTAGTCAATAAGTAAAAAAAGACGCTTCAACCTTTTTGGTCATTCTCAACTCTGAAACGAGGTAAAAAAACACGAGTCAGAGTAAAATCAAAATATTTCCGAATGAAAAAAAGTAAACATAACTACCACACAAATTCCAGAGGGAATGCCGAGTGCTTGTCGTTTAAAACAGGTATATCTTTTAAAATGAATGATTTTAAAATGCAGTGGTTCATTGGATCAGATACCAAGGGTATTACTTTAAAATCTGATAACCGAACTATGAGGTGATACTTCTCTGCATGAGAATGGACCGATGAATGTGAAGGTGCGGGAAGAGAATGGCTGGTCCCAAAACTCCCGCTAGCATGCTCAGCAACACGAATATCGAGGGCTCGAGTAGTCGAGCTCGCGTTCTCAGACGCACGCTGTGCGCAATTATGTTTATAAATTACTGATGAGAGCATGTCGTTTGTATTTTTGTCTTTATAACTGAAATTTGATCCCATTTTGCACGTAAGAACTAATGCCATTTTGAACTGAATTGACAGTTCCTAGTCCGTTTTTGAGTTACTCCGATTACTTGCCAATCAATGATCATACAAACATCAATTGCAAGCACATCAAAACATGATCAAACTACAAAACAACTCAATACTTTGACGGTTCCCAAGTGTGAAGTGTGTATGTTAATCGCAAAGTTAGAAATGTGGTCTGGACGAGAGGGAAACATTTATGATCGGAGGTGGAGATGATAAGACGTGGTAGTAAATGGAGTTTTTAACATAGTTATTTTGGGGACACCTATGATAGGCATAATAAATTAAACTCATAAAAACTCCCAACACATTTATAAGTTCTAGTGGAAGGCTGTAAATAATTTTCAATGCGTAGACATGTATTCACTAGCTATGTATTCAACACATCCATCGTAGCCATGGTCCCGGCCACAGCACAGGGACATTCTAGAAGGCCTGTCAGCAGAGGATTTCTAATATGTTCTTCTAAAATATTTAGGAAAACGAAAGCACCACTCAAGTAAATAATGTATGAATACGTGCGAGGTGTAATCAACATTGACTTAGCCACTGGAAAGTTTTATTTCCCCTTTACTGTTATCATGCTCCGTTAAATATTTCATCCAGTGCTCAATATTTGTTGATATTTCGGGTGCGAATTTCTAAGTGTCCTCTTATTATTATTATAAGTGCTGTTTCTATTAGGTTGTATAACCGCAATTACCACTTCATGAAGGATTCAATGTTGAGGTTCGGTGGACTGGCGTCTCATGAGATTTCAACATAGAAAATTTTGATTTCATGGCTGTTATTGTGAGAGCCATAATATAAAAACGAAGCGAAAATAAACGTGGCTACTAATCGATGAGGCAACGACGATGGAAGCTCAAAAATTTCTAAATTGATCTTCATTATGCAGGCCTTTCAGAAAATAAAACGATTCATGCATGGAATTTTCACCGCGAAAGCAAATTTCTATTGTTTTCACTGAAGGATTAGTTCTGATTTTGGATCAAAAGAGTATTCTTAATATCGCGAACACCGAGGACATATTCGTATTGATCGCGCTTTGAAAATTCTTTGTTTTGGGCTTAAGTTGCACTCAGGTCTAAAGTTCACGATTGTGCAGAGCTCAAAAGAACTTCTCGGAGAAGTACTCGCAGGGTACTCTAACGGCCCTCAAATACAGACGCTGCACGGCTCGAGCGCCATCGTAACGAGCGAAGCAACGGCTCGCCTTCGCTCAAAGACGTCCTTCAAAGCCCGTGGTTTACACGCAAATTCTAATTTCGCTTCGCATTTAAGGAAGAGAATGAACCAAAGGTTCTTGTTGTCCTCCAATGCATGTTTTGATGCGCTCTGAATGAAAATTTTCTCCGGAATCTGTGCAATAGACGACATGCTGATCTGACAGTACTCGGATTTTGTCCTTTTGAAACTGTCGTTGCAGTTAACAAACAGCTGGTAATTATTACAAAAAACAAGGTCTTCAGTATCAAAGGGCCCTTGAATTTGATGTTTACGCTGATGACATTTTGTGTTTCGGTCTCTGTAGGGTATTTTGTTTTGTAAACCTTGTAAGCGCTTTGTTCTACGTAGTTCGCAAAATTTGTTGTGAAGTTGGATCCTAACTGTAACTTTAAAATACGACTTTTTCTATAAAACGTTATTCCAATGTTAGTCATTGTTACATTGGTCATTTCTAGGTTATGTTTTGATCAATTGAAATGAGGACTGCCTTATTTTCAAGCATGCGATCTACAGTATTTCGCACAAGAAAAATTCCATATGAGTTGCTTCTGCTAACTCTACAAAGTTTTACTGATACAATGTTTTGCACGGTGTGGTCACCGTGGCAGAGTGGTTAACAACATACCCTTCTCAGGAAGGTGTCGGCATTTCGATTCCCGACAGTGCCACCCGGTGATTTTTCCCCGTTGGGAAAAGAGAGAACTCAACCACAATTCCCCACTCTACCCAGGTGTCGGAAATGGGTACGGGCTTGACCGGGGGTATCCGTCATTACGTGCTGGAGTTAGTAATAAGGCAATTGGAAAACCAATGTACAAGATGATATGCATCAGGTTTGATTGATTGGAATAAAGCATCCTCATTTACTGAATTTCACTCTATTTCGTATCTTCTATACTCATCATGTGTGACGAAAATCCTATCATATAGAGTACGGTAGTTCATGAGAGAAATTTTGCTCTGGAATATACTCTATCAGTTTCTCGGCCTAGGGAAAATACAATAGTCGTACAGCTAAAAAATGCTAAACCCACTCACACCAAACACAAAACCCTCATAAATAAAGCTAATTTTAAAATACTTCAGTGGGTTCCTAACTTTGAGTTTATTAATACAGAACATTTGCTTACGCTTACGAAGTGCTAGCATTTTTGCCTTCAGTTCCCAGCTCTGAAATTTTGGAAATTTCGCTCTATTTTTCGCCAATTTTTGGGAGCCCTGCCTGGAATTTGTACAGACTCACCTGAATAGCATTTATCGCTGTTTGCATAAGCCATTGATCATGATTGCTGGCGGCTTTATATTTGAGACACTCCATCAAGAGAGGAATTTTGAGGGCACAGCTTCGAAGGCATTGTGTGCGCCTCAGGAGTCAAGGCTGGAATTTCGAGAGGCGCGAGTGACGTCACTGAGAGGCAGCGGTAGAGCACTTCTCCAGCTGCGGCCTCTTTTGATGTACGAGAAATTTTGCTCGAATGGTGAGCTCCTTGCTTCCTAATGAGCAGAGTTTGGAACGCTAGGCCCGTTTTAATGGAGTAAATTTCACCCACGCTGTTTTCGTTGGACAATTTTTTTTCTAGTTGAAGTAATCTACGAACCACTAAATGAAATAAATATTTCGAGTTATTAGCAGACTACACATTAATTAAACTAGTTGAAGCATGTTAATATAGGTACTGTCCGTCGCCAATGAATAAACATGTTTTAGAACCTACTGAACTGTGGTAGTTGTTAAAAATCCTCACCTCGAATTCTTACTGAGATCAAAATCTATTTTGGTATCATTTTGTATTAATTCTTGTTGCAGCATCTTTTCAGCACAAAAAGAAGTTATCACACACAGGGCCTTTCAAATAAATCATTACAAATTTAAAACGTTTGTAGTTCTAATCCCTCAGTCAGTTGGCAACATGGAAGTGCGTCATTTATGCTTAGTTATCTGTGAAACCGGCAATTAACATTTAGTTTTATAAACATTATGCAATGGCGCAGTCGAAACATTCAACTATCTGCCGAAGTCCAGCCTTCATTGCAAAATCCCTCCAGTATCCTAGAAGACAGTTCACGATGTTTGAAAGCTTTTAGGGGAATTTGGCAAAGATGGCGGAGACACCCACACGCCAAGAAAAGATAAAATTTTCAAACTTTCCTATCTAGCAGGTCTTGAAAAAAGAGTCAAGATCAATCCACTCGTGTCATTATCGACAGTGGCTAAGAAGAAGCTCGTCAGCATCTCGGCAATTCACAGAGCGATCAAGGACTCTCTTATGCACAAAGTAGGCAGCATCTCCTAACTAATAAGATGAAAGAAGTTCGTTTGGAAAGGTTCAAAAAAGTTTTGAACTGGTTGAAAACTTACTGATAGACTATCAAATTCTTTTCTGGGGAAGGGATTTTTACAATTGATCGGGCTTGCCTCTCTGAGGACTGATGTTTAACCCACGATGACCGTGAAGAAACCAGCTATAGGGTGATTAGGGTCTTGACCCTCAGCGGGGTTTTGAGTGTGGGCAACCTCTTCCCCCACTTCTTCGCCAACAACGAAAAAGTGAATGCTGAATTCTTTTGCAGTGTCTTGCAAAAAAAAAATAATTCTATGAATGAAGACCAAGGCTTCAAGTAAGAAGTTGATGGGTTATTAGGATTCAGTACTCACGCACACGGCGAGCAAAACTGTTGACTCGCTCAAGAAGTCCTGTGTTAGATTCTGAGAGAGAAATTTTTAAGGCCTCTCTACTCGCTTTACCTGTACCCATTAGATTACTATTTATGATCGGAAATTGAGGCTAAAGTGTGTGCAAATCCGGCAAAAGCATCACGGCTCTTAAAGAAAGACGTTAAAAAGGCTGCGGGATCGTTAGAAACGGCAGAAGTTGTCTGCCCTGTGTCCAGTTTATGAAAGCGTTCAGAAGCCGTCATCATGTCTCAAGGCACCCTAATCGAATATAACATTTTGTTCTTCTAGTCTGCTAAATAAAATGTTAAAATTTTAAACTATTGTATTACTTTTTTCCTTGAGTCATTAAGATTTAAGCATAGAAAGGGAAATTGTCCGGATTCGTCTGAAAGACCCTAGCTGTAAGCCCCCTGATCTTGACATGCTTGGTAGTAGAGTACTGGAGGGAGTGCGACGGTTGTTTTTCAGATTGTAAGTAGTTATCCTAGTTGATAATAGGTCTGCAAACACATGCAGAGGTTTAGCAAAAAAATGGAAACACCTTGACAAATCAACAAAATATGTTTTAATATGCTGTAGTTCCACCTTTTGCGTCTCCCGACGAATAGTTTTTGTGGAAACTGGATTCTATCCGTGTTCATTGAGCTCAGCAGTGATTTTAGGAGCCCTGGTCTTGTGATCCTCTCTAACAATTCGATTTCGATTCCGACGGTCTCTCTCAGACAACATCACCTTTTGGTTGGACCTGTGCTTCGCTGAGGACGTTTCAAGGCAGTCATTACTTTTGAGACAGTACCTTTTGAAACTCCTAGCATTCGGGCAGTTTCTGTTACACTAGCGCCTGCCATACGAGCACCAACAATTTGGCCTCTTTGAAAGTCCGAGAGGTCTACCATTTTTATAAATTATAGCCAACATTTTTTAAATATTTGTATAGGACGGTCATTTTAAATAACCATTTCAAATAACAAAAGTAAGAAACAAAAAACATCAAAATGTGTCACTTTTTGATTGTTTAAAACATTTTCAAAGCTTATTATGATGCCCAAATGTTACGTGTTTCCATTATTTTGTCTAACCCCTGTTTTTTTGATGAAATTTCCTCTTGTGGCTAGGTGAGGCCACGAATCATTTCTTAAGTTTAAAAATTGGCCCGATCAATGCGGGTCGCTAGAGGGAAAGTTATAAAGTATAAAAGTTGGCTATAAAGTGCAAAGCTCAGAGTACAGTGAGGCACTGAAGAGCAGTGACTAGGCAGCTCGTTGGCAGCCCTACTCATTGAGCTCAGGCAGCTCGTTGAAGCGGAATGTGTTGAAAAAAGGGAGCCAAGGGACTCAGGAACACTTAATTCGCGAGCTCCTAATTCTCCTACGACGTGGCGGCGAGTGAAATTGATTCCTAAAATTGTGTAGAAATACTTATTAAGTTGAAATGTAATGAAATATTAGGGACAATGTAACGAGAAATATAGCTCGAAAAGTTCCATTTACTACCAGAATCCAAGACAAAGTACGTAACTTTTATCTAGCCTCACCAGAATGCCAGTAAAGATTCATGAATTTTATAAACATGTTCAAGCAAACTAGTGTTATTTATATCAAAGGTTGGACGGAGAGAGTTCATTGCGATTTTTTATAATTCCAGGTTTAATTTTCTCACAAATCGGCTAGTACAACAAACAGACTCAAACACCTGAGAGACGAAAGAGCTGTCACTTCGAACAGTAATCTTGTTTTTAAATTGCGATGCAAAAATTGTCGGATGTCTTACGTTGGAGAAACGAGAAAAGCTTGGTAGAACGTAATGAGAAAACTAAGGAAAATTTGAAAAGAAAAATAGGGATTTTTCTTACTTTTTAGTAGTCACAAATAAAAGAACATATGTATTTTATTTTAACTGTGTTCAGTGTCTTTGGCACTGAAAATCAATGTGGCAGAAAGTTTTTTGAAAATTTTGTTGTGTTAAGAGCTGAATAAAATTGCACATCATTTCCGTGTTCCACAGCAGTTTTTTCTTTTGTTCTTTGAATGGAAGCTAATAATAATAATTAAGAGACACAACCACAAAGAACGCTCTTGAATAGAAAAACAAATTCTATTTAGTGTATTGAAAATATTTAATTTCGCAAAATCATAGTTTTTTGTCACAAGATTTTTTTTTGCATATGAGTTTTTGTAGCCGTTAAAGCAAAGCCAGTTGGAAGCTTTGGCCTTCATAAAATTGAGAGATTCATGGAACCCTGAAAACCCGTAGTGTACAATAGAATCGATTTTTCTAACTTTCGTCAACTTATGCGCTTCATCCTATTTTTCCAACAAAGAAAGTTGGGCTGAATATGTAATGAATAAAAAATTCGAAATGTGCTAGTATTCATGAACCCAAGTTTAGAAGTCCTCATTTTTTACGCTCGTGAAGTGGCCTGTGAATGTCGCAGAGGTCAATTATAACCCACAAAGTGGACCATGAAAGTGCGATCTCTGATATTAGATGGCAATAACTCGGTTAAGAAATCAATAATTTTCGTGTGGCTTGTGTTATGGGAGGTAGTGTATCAACGGTACCACATTAAAATAATAGCATCAGAATTGAATTTGGATTCAAACCTCGTATATTCGTTGATCCAATTTCGGTAACTTTCAAACTACAGTCGTAACAAATAAGTTAATCAAATATTTGCATGGCAAATTCCGCGTAATGAGCTGACATTGAACTATAATTATGTATGTTTTTCCCCAAAGACGTAAATTTTTAAACTAAATTCTTTCCCACATTGAGTTAACTCTTCCAAAATTCTTTTTTACGTCGTTTTACAATACATGTGAGTATTTAAAAAAAGTTGGTTCAATAATATTCAATGGATATAGATACAATTGTGAACCAACTTTAATAAGAATTAAGTACTAACTTAAGAGCAACAATCATGATTTATTGAGAAGCCAAGCATTAAAGGAACCAAGAATGCTGTAGACGCCATGACGACCACACCGCGCTGTACGGGTGGACAAACTTTGAACATATTTCATGAAAGGGTTTCTGCGAACAGCCTTTGTCAAATGCATAATAGTTGGAGGAGCTCTGTTCAGGATTGAGAGCTTTCAGAGTAGACACTTTAGGCTCGTGGAAAGGAAAGCTTAGAATGTTAATGAGACAAGCTGCTTAGAGCTAGTCCGGCTAATGAGCTTCAGTGGATTTCGATTAATGAGGCAGTTTGAATTAAGAAAATAAATTTCAGTTGCGTCACAAAAGGTTTAGCTAAAGACGTGCTAACTGGAAGTATGTGGAAATAAAATGTGTATGGAAAGCTTCTGATGAAGAATTCGTCGTTGTTGTCGAAAATAAAATGCTCACATCCACTCTTCTGAAAACTGGCGCACCACCAGACCAGCTCGTAGATGTAATAATAACCAAACCTCATGTCCGCTTTATAACAGTGGTTTTCTTACGTCGTGACTGTACGGTTTTCTCGCACCATATTACTAAAGTTATTATGTGCATGGTGGGTGCATGGCTACACAATTAACATCATAATTGAATTACTGCATCTTCTAGCAGTACGTAGTGCTGCCAAAATGCGTTATGTATTGGCAAGCGTAATGTTTTCTCAGCATTCAAAATGCCATCTATCTTTACTGTAATCGATCTTCGCTGCTTCAAAAACTATTGGCGCAGTGTATTGCTCTAAATCGACCGTAAAGTGCATTACTACGCCTAATGGCAGAAAAACCCAAAAGACTCTGCTCCGATTCCTAACTGGGTTGTGTCTTCTCAAACATTCCATCGACTAAACATCATTAGAAATTTAAGTGTCTCTAATTAACTGAAAGCATGAAATAATACTTGCAAAACTTTCGTATCACGAATTAATATTTTAGCAGCCGTAATCAAGACTGATATATGTGGCAAAACATTTGTGGCAAAATTTCTCGCATAAAATATAATTATCCATGACAAAATTAATGAGGTTATTTCCTAATGAAACGTTACATGAGAGACAAAATCAATCTAACAAATACATGACCAAAACTGTTTTTATCAGCAAATTCTGTGAGTCACGAAAAAAATGTACTTAAATTTCGCAAACACATTGGACAATGTTTCTGAAAATCAGAAGGTTGTCATGACGAAGTGGTGACCAGGTTGTCTAATGCGACATGACTGCTGCAGAACAAGGGTAGGCTCTCATCTGAATGAAAACATCGGAGCTAAATCAGTGGCACTGCTTATTAAGAGGCGGTCGAGGGCCATACATTACTGGCGCGGCGACTCGTGCTCAGCCTACAGGGCTGGAGTGTTGCTGGCCTAACGTAGGCCTCCGCTGCATGTCTGCTAAAATTCTAATGAATCCTATCTGCTTTTCAAAGTAAAACATTATTGAAGGCAAACAAAGCGTCCGCTTCTGCTCTCTTGTGCTCCGGTCGCGTAGAGTGTGACGGAATTGGTTGGAATTGTCATTGTGATGGACTTGTATCATGGGTTTGCCGAGATGTCGGTCTTGCTAGTCCAAGATGAATTCAGTAAGTTTTCAAATTGAGAGGAACACTTAAAGCGCTAGTAATATCTAGTTTATTTCATTATTCTACAAAAATTAGAAAACTATGCATCACAAAGACTACACGTCGATGCGGAGATGTACGCAAATTCGGTCACAAAGGCCAAATTGTGGCATTGAATATCAAGCCAGACGCTCATGCGGCGAGCGGGTGAAGAGCTGAGCGAATATTCTGACATAAGAGTATCGGACTCGTGATCTAGGACCCCATTGAACTGATCTCCGCTAATGATCCTCGCCAGCCCTGCGAGGGACTTGGATTCGCAGCCTGCGACACTTGTGATAAAATTTTGGGTACATGTTTGGACACTTGAACTCTGGTTTTATGGCCCAGTATGAGTTAGCAGGTTGAACCCATTTATGTTTCGTAAAATATCGACTGAAAATTTACCGAGTGGCCCGAAATTTCAGCTTGACTCTTAAGAACTTAATTTTGTGCAACTCTAATAGCCTGATGCTGCTACAAGCCGTGTTGACAACTCATATCAATTCTAATCTCACTCCTGCAACGAATGTTTCAAAATAAGGTATTTGAAATCAGATTCATGAGATAGTACTTCATATGTATTTCGAGTTAGCCAATGAAAAACTGAAAATTTCTCTTTACGAAGAAATTTTAATACGGGAAGTCGGTATAACGATTTGAGGTTCAATAACGAAATTTGGGACAGAAAAGTTGCGAGTACCTTAGAGCAAACTTGTAAATTAATTTGCAGAAGCGCTATCAGGTAGAGCTTCATTTACAAGGATAGTATGTGTGATCGATCCTCATCACAACTTCTCAGTAGTGAAGTATTTACCACTACATCAAAGTCTGCCTGTGTGAGATTTCTTATTTGATTTTGTTTCTTATTTAAAATTAAGCGTTCTCATAAAATGATATAACGCTAGTTTGATTACTTTCTTTATAGTTTTGTTCTCCAATTAATTATTGATGATTTCAACTCCAATCAATAACTTTGCCCTGCTTTCTTTACTAACCATTTTATTCATAAACAACTGGTTGAGATTTTATTGGCTAGTGAAATTAATCGGTCCTAACTTACGTATTCCTACGCTGGAAATAGTTTAGCTTGCTTCTTTCGCGTACAATGTGACACAATTTTACACTGCTTCTCAATTCCTGGATACCTGAAAAATCTCCTACTAGATTTAAGCTTTGCTTTCTAATTCTAGGCTGTCGATGGTGACATTTGCATAATGGAGCATGGCTGCGATTCAAATCCCAAATTTTTATAATTTTCTGAGCTGAAGTAGCTTCCACTAGCCCACTCGGAGATGTGACTGCTCAAAGTCCCTAGATAAAGGAGCAAAGATACAGGGTGGGGCAGTCAACACTGCATTTTCAACAAAGCTGTGGAAGCTTAAAAATGCATGATTGACTGTCGCACTCTGTACGAAAGGCAGAAGCCAAGTCTTTTCTGAAGTACCTCTGCATTGCACTAAGAATCACGCCTCTCTTAAAAGTTTCCTGCTTTTATTCGGATCCAAATCTTTCTAGAAGGACCGATGCATAGTACGAAGAACCATATTATTTTATCGTACAGTGATTCGTGTATTTTACAAGGCAAAATATGTATCTTTCCAGAAGACCCACTCATGGTCATAAAAGAGCTCTTTATTTCTACCAGGCCTCTGTATTGTGCAAGGAACTATTTCTCCCTACAAGGACCTATCTTTCTTCAAGAAAGCAGCCCTCTCAATTGATGCAAAGTCGTTAGATGCATAGTTCTATTAAAGATTACCATCCGTAGTAAGAAGAAGGGATTCTATTAGATCCTCTTGAACATGTCAGATAATTCTCAACCATTTGTCGTGTACTACCAATGAAAATAACTCATTTAAAACCAGCTTGCTTTTCAAGCTCTACGATATTAAATCGAAAATTCTACAATGCTTTTTGAATTGGCATGCTGCATGTACCCCTAGATAAACCTTCCTTACGAACATTTAATGACAACAGAATTAACACAAAGCTGAGTCCGCCTGTGACTACAATGCTCAGTCTGCCGATGTGCTGATAGCATTTGCTGCTATGACAATAATTGTGTTGATGCACAAGAGGGCAGTCGGTCTGATGATACTGATAGGGCTCTTGATGCTCCTGGTGATAGTATTATTATCAGGACAAACACAAAAAACTTCGCCTCGCTGACTATCAAAGGAGAATGTATCTATAGTTCGGCCCTGAGAATTACAATACTACTCGCGTTGGGTTAGGGGACGGTGGAAACTTGAAAAATTGCTGCTAGCTCATGCTATGATAGCGAAAAAGAACGTAGATTTAGCGTTCTATGAACTGATTGCGCCTGAAATATTAACAGGTTACGAATGTTTAGCATTCGAAAGGTTTTCGGTCAAGTTAAGAGGGTTGGTAGCACTCCCGAGTACGGTGAAAGATGGTCAAATGAACAAAAGGCAAAACAAGATGAAAAAGTTAAAAATAAAATCGTAAAACCGAATCAATAATCTTAAAATTTAAATCAAATGAAAGGGTTTAAATATTAATTTAATAACTGTAACTTTACCAGAACCGTATACATAATAAAATCAGCGATGAAACTCAACTAATATAGTGAAAACATAATCTTTAAATCTTGAATTTAAATTGCGTTGAAAGTGAATAAACCTTAAAATCATCCGTACTTTTTTGACGTGTAATAGAATGCCATCAAAATTAGTTTTATCTCAGGTGACACTGGCAATATTAAGTTGTACTTTTTTGTGTAAATTGCTTCATCTCAGTCAAAAATTTTCCAGGCGAAATTTTCCCCCAAATTGCATTACCTTTTCATTGCTCTCGAAAGAAAATATTGCTTGAAACACAACTGAATTTTACCGGACAAATACCGGGAAATAATATCTAGTAAGAACGGGGAAAATTTTTACATTATACGGTCAAATTAACTTCAAAGGATAGTATACATTCCGACATGTAAATTAAAATACTCTTTAAACATGTAAATATAGGAGTTTTTTAAATACACGTGGTGTGAAACCAGCACACAGAGAGATAACTGCTACGATACATGTTACGACAGCAGAGAAAGGAGCTGAAAAATAAGTCTATAGGAATAGGAGATCGGGAATGGGTGATAGAGAAACAATTTGCGGGCCCAGTCGGACAAACAGTTTGACAGGCCGGGCGCCGAGCAAACAGAATTATGGGCACCAAGAGGCGCTGTCAGACAGACGTTTCCTCGGCATGACCAGCAATTATTTAGACACATATACAGATGAATAGGGCACAAAATATCCCGGCTACCGGCCTCCGGCCTAAGCAAACACAGGATCAAATCTCATCTCTGTGGAGCGCTTCTGAGACTTGACCTGAAACTGCCTCTGGTGTGAGATGGGAGTGTTGGGCCGGTGCTTGCTGGTGAGGTGTTGATGTGGTGTTGAGGTGCCTTTGCTACCAAGGAGCGTGTAGGTGTATGGTCAAGACTTCGGTACATGTGGTGCTTGAACATCAACGACAGTATTTCAATGTTTATGCTTTTTAAATATTTTTGTTGTGTCTGCTACTGAAGTTACAACGTTAGTTTGAAGATGCTGGTTAGGTCATGTAAATGTGTAAAAAATTCACGTAGAATCAGATGATTGAAATACTTGTATGTTGTGTTGGTGCTTAGAAACTCGTGCCGACAATGGACACCTGCTTTGGGGACAAGGAACACTGCTGCTTTATTCATGGGATTGGGAGCTAGTGCACTTGATAACCAGTCTTTGGGCATTTGTTTCATTGTTACTAATAAAACCGAGGTACTTGTGTTGCTTTATTATTAAGTAACGTTGAATAAGAAGTTCATATGGAACATAATCGTAAAACCATAGAAAAAGAGGTTTTATTCAGAAGAGGCTAACGAGATGCATGAAATAGCGTTGCATGTTGTAGTATTGGAACTTGCAGATCGAGTATTCAGTCTTGAGTGAGAACTCTAAATGTTTTCTTATTCTAAGGTTTTACAGTTGAGATTTTGTAGAATCTTTGGTGTTTTAAAATTTGAAGTATAGTGTTGGGACCCCATTTTATTTTAAAAGCCAATGACAGTAACTTTGTGACCTTGATATGAGTTTTATTAATTCCATTCTATTGATATCGGTACTTTTCATTAATTAAAGAAAAATATTCTGCGCCGTTTTTTTTTTGGACTTATTTGGAATTTGTATATTTTGATCACATTCCCTAACTTGGTACAATAATTTTGCGGCGTTGGCTGCAATAAGTAATTTTGAATTCCATTTTCACTGATTTTTTTGCTTCTAATAATTCTGCAGTTGTAAATCTGTGTCTTGTGCTTACCTTGTACTACGGGGATTTATAACACTTAATCCAAAAATTTATTCGATAGTTTGAGTTATTGCATTTCTTTATAAGATGTTAGGATATAACTTGACAGGTTGACAATTACCTCAAATGGATAATTATTATTTACTTTGTTAATTTTTTTATTTATTAATATTTTTTTAGTATGTTATTCATTTCTTACTAATTTGAGAATTATTCTTTCATTACATTTTATAGCATTGTGCGCTATTTAATATCAATAATAATAATAGCATCAATTTAATAAATGACTAACAACCGTGGTTCACGTCGTGAACAACGTCAAGTAGAAATTTGAAGTTCAGATGACGACAGAAAAGAAAGACGAAATTATTCATTTAAAATTCTCATCCTATAGAATGCATTGTGATTTGAAGAAAAGTCTAATTTCTTACATAATTGGAAAAAATCAGATACATGAGTGGGTACTGAGTGACATGAGAGCCATTCTAATGAGGCGAAATGATTGGGAGGCGTAAACTAACATGGAATCTAATCTATGAGGTGAAATGTTCTTAAAGTTAAGGCTCGCCTCAATGACTCCAGTTACTCAGATAACGCTAAACTTATCATTCGAGTTGATACAGAGATGAAAATTACCGATGCTGCAGGTTGGAGTAAAGAATCTACTCGGGACAAACGGTTGAAGTCTAAGAAAAAACTGGCACCTAAATTTTCAAGAGGATTGGGCCTCAAAATGAATGTACATCACTGAGATAACCCAGAGGTAAAGATTAGCCTTTTATACACAATCGGCATTGCACTGCAGGTGTACAAGAGCATTAATCCGAACCCACATAACACTCGCCAATACGGAAATCATTCTCTGAAGAGCCCCGGCGCATTTGTAAGAGCCCGAATCTCGCCCTCGCCAGCGTCTTGGTTATCCCTTGATCCGAATCGAGAAGCCGCCGAAGAAAAGTGGTTTTGCGACCTCAAAACTTCTGGTTTTATAAACAAAGGCTAAGCCCACGAGATGAACTGCCGACAAAGAAAAGCTGCCCGCCCGAACTCTAAAGTGTCACTTTAATGAGCAAAGAAAGGGATCAGGGCAACCGCAAGGGAAAGTTCAGACAAAGGACACTAGGAGGAAAGACAGCGCGTGGTCTCGGTGTGAAGAAAAGGAGCTGCCTTTAAGATTAAGAAACACACAAGGCGTGGGTGCTCCTCATTGAACAAATAACAACCATGGTGAGAGTGAGTGCGGATTACCGGGAATGAGTTGTGTGAAGGAGTGAATGGTGAGGTGTGTGAAGCAGATGATGTTTTCAATGACGCATGAGGGTCTATTTCGGTGGTCATGACAGGCGACAGATGAACTTTACCAACAGGTGTCGGGTGATGATGGCTGTCAAACAGGCAGATGCAGACCTTTTTCATACTCATAACTGGATCACTATTGAGTTAATGACCATAAATATATTAGCTGAAGGTGTCAAAGAGGGATAAATAAATCGGAGGCTCAAACACAAATGCGTGGTGAAAACTAGTCACTGGGTTTTACTCTTGTGCTTACTCACTCTTCATTCCTCGTGTCAAAACTGATAAAGATTAAGTTGTTTCGTGTCATCTATTCGCATCAAACACTCCGTATGAAAAAGACGGGCTGCTACCTGCCTGCTGGAGTTAGCACCAATTGTATATTGAGGATGAGCACTACTCAGTAGGATGAAAAAAGAACGTTTGGGGGATCATCTGCTACCGAATTATTGGAACTAATGATGTTGCCTGTGGTGGTTTGAGTTGAATGTCTCTAAATGTATGCTACTGATCCTAATGGTAATGTGTGACTAGTAACCACGAAGTCTCATAAGACCTGTAGACTCTAGCTCGTCGTCTTTGAAAGGTGACGCTCTAAGTCTCTGTCTCACATCTGAGACGACGTTCTTACTCTTTGTCTCACACCTGAGACGACGCTCGCTCAGACTCTCGGTCTCATGCCTGAGACGACGCTTTAACTTATTGTTTCACACATGAAACGGCGTTTAAACTCTCTGTCTCACATCTGAGTTGGTGCTCTTATCTTCGGTCTCACACCAATGACGACGCTCTAACTCTGTCTGTCTCACATTTAAAACGACGTTTGAACTTTCTATCTCACCCCTGAGACGACGCTCCAACTCTCTGTTTCACACCAAAGCCGACGTTTGAGCTCACTGCCTCACACCTAAGACGACGCTCTGACTCTGTGTTTGACACCTAAGACAACGCTCTAACTCTATTTCACACCTAAGATAACGCTCTGACTTTCTGCCTAACACCTGAGACGGCGTTTGAGCTCGCTGCCTCACACCTGAGACACACTCCTCTAACTCTGCGCTGCGGCACTGCCATCAGTCACGTGAGACTGGCCTCGAGTGGCAAATTACAGTGACAATAATGAGTGTAACTTGACACCCGCGCGGTCGCTTTGTCCGCAGGCGTGCCGAGCAATGGTCAAATTAAGGGCAACTGCCTGCCTCGATTTGACAGTCGTAAATATAGGCGCTTGTGGCCGGCTGGTGGTGGGTTCTGGGACGCGTCTGGAGGCGAGGGCTAGGGAAGCATGAAGCGAAGGTTGTTGGTGTTTGCAGTGGGTGTAAGTGGCGTGGAAAACAATTGTTAAATTGAATTTAAGAATGCTGAAGAATTTATGAACTACGTGTTAGTTACGTGGAAAGCAGTTGTTGACTCGGATTCAAGAATGCGGAAGAATTCATGATTTTTTTCGGTGAATTTTACACGGTTTTGTGTTATGAATGTGTGGTGCTCGTAGTTTGTGGATGACCTTGTGCGATATGAATAAGATTCATTCAAACATGTGAATGACAGTAAGTTTAAAATGCTTTTAGGTGTGACGGACTACTTTGAAGATTTAGAGCAAGAGAATTCAGCTTTGTGCAGACCTAAAGATCATCCAACTTTCATGTTATGTCAGCAGAGCTAAATATCACAGTGAATCTTTTAATAACTTAGAATCAACCTTTATTATACGTTTAACATATACAAGTAAAAACAACGAATACGTCGAAATGAAGACAAAAGCCACCAAATCACTTAATAATAAAGCCATTTCGCGAGTTACAATTTACAGTAGGGAAAGCACGGCTGTCGGTCGTCAGTGGGCAAGCGTTGCGTGCCCACTTGGCGGCCGGGGTGACAAAATATTGACTTTACTGTCCGCAATTTTGGGGCCCGGAATTCCAAGAAGTCTTCAGCTGCTACGACTTTAGGTGCGGCGCCTTGGTGCGTCGGTTGTTCGGTTGTGCTGCTGCTGTGGGCGTCGCACGGAATTATATGAGGCAGTATTAGATAACACCCTATTAATAGTGTATGCTATGCCATTTGTAGTATACAGACGCCTCAAATTAAATTTATAAAGTACTTGAAATATTACTTAAGTAGTATGATATTAGGTTCCATGATATTAGGTGCTATGATATTAGATAGTACGATACTAGGTGCTATGATATTAGATAGTATGATACTAGGTGCTATGATATTAGATAGTACGATACTAGGTGCTATGATATTAGATAGTATGATACTAGGTGCTATGATATTAGATAGTATGATACTAGGTGCTATGATATTAGATAGTATGATACTAGGTGCTATGATATTAGATAGTATGATACTGGGTGCTATGATATTAGATAGTATGATACTAGGTGCTATGATATTAGATAGTATGATACTAGGTTCTATGATATTAGGTAGTATGATATTAGGCTCCGTGATATTAGGTGGTATGATATTAGGTACTATGTATGATACATTAGGTACTACGATATGGATATATATAAGTGGTTTGCTTTCTGCAAGTTCGAATTATGAATAAAAGTGCCATGATACACGTCTTGAATCTCATTATTTATTTAGGAAAGTCAATGAATACAAAGTTATAGAACGTTTCGACCTCCAGGGAGTACGAGTACGTGGGCTCGACCACTCGAGCCCTTAGTATTCGTGTTGCAGAGCATGCCGGCAGGAGTTTCAGAACTAATCAATTACTTTCCACACCTTCCCACTCCTTAGTCCGCTCTCATGCAGAGAAGTGCGACATTCCTGTTAGATTAGATGATTTCAGAGTAATTTCAGCTGCATCAAACCAAATAAACCTCCGTATTTGAGAATCTCTCCACATTTTGAAAGAAAAACCTGTTTTAAATGATAAGCAATCTGCATTTCCTCTACTACTAACGTAATTTTAATACTGAACATTTTAATTCAGTTTCTTTCATGTTTTTTTTTCTTTTTTTCTTTCTTCTTTCATGATTGATGTAAGTTTGAGTCGTGACTAGTTTTTTTTCTTCTTGTTTTCAGGTTGATAATGACCCTGGAGGTCGAAACGTTCTATAACTTTTTATTCATTGACTTTCCTATGTAAATAATGAGATTCAAGACGTGTACCTTGGCACTTTTATTCATAATAGTACTACGATATTAGATATGTACTATGATATGTGCTGACATTAGGTACTACTGTATGATATTAGGTAACATATTATGTACTTTGATATTAGGTACTATGGTATTAAGTACTATGTTAACATTACATAGCGTTGTTACAGTAGATGTATATCAGGAGTTAAAACACTATGTAACTACAGTTGACACTGTATGACAACGGTAGGCACAGTATAACGACAAAAGACACAATATCATGATGGTAAAACAGTTTAAAAATAGCAGATACCGACCAAGCTGTACCACTCAACATATATCTTACGAGTGCATTCGGTGGGAAAAAATCGGCTAACATCGACAACATCGGTGTCAACTCACGTATTACGGCACTGCCCGCACAGCCAGCTCGTATACGACTTGAGCGTAGGGTTGCAGCCCGAGAATAGACAAGTTATTGCTTCCATTTTGCATTTCAATCATGAAATTTATCAATTAGTGCTCGTTGGAGGCCCAAATGTTGTGAACGTTAATCAGTTTGCAAATTATTAAGACTACTTTTCTAAGGAATTTTTTGTTAACATTTTTAAGCACCGTTGACGAATGATGTCTTCAAGGAACCGTACTCTGTAGAGTTCAGCTGGAATTTCTCCACAGCTGTACTTTGTGCATAGAAATGGCAGCAGAGCCATAATAACGACCTCGAAAGTAGGCATCGCGTGCAGTAGACTGTTCTCAGGAGCTCGAATAAGGAACAAGCATTCGTTTGAAAACATTTAAAATTTCGTGAAATTTTGAAGATATCGCTCATTTATAAATGGCCGCTAATGGTCATGTATTCAGTAGAAATTACTCAGGTGAAATCATGTCTAGGAAATGTGTCTGTGACGTAAAATCGAGACACTTTGTCACGGCCCACATGCTCGCTCCCCGCTAGCTGAAGTGCTTCTTTTGACGTCACATGTACAGTAAGTCTATTTTTTGGTCTAATATTTTGTGTCCATGTTGAAAATGTACATAAATAATAATAAAACGACGCGCTCCGTACGTAATTTTAAATTCATTTCCTCAATGGAAAATAGTTTTTTAAAATACAGTTTGAGAAACTTAATTAAAATGTACTCGTAGAACGTAAATATATTGCCGTTTTTATATTAGAGCTCAAATTAGAACGAAATGTATTTCAAAAGAGATGGCTAGCTAGATTTAATAATCTGATGAACAGTAGATCACACTTCTTTCAAGTCTATCATTAACGATCGAATTAGGGGATATTCTCGAAATATTCATTGGAAGGCCGCTGCATAGAAGCCATTCTTACAATTTATTTGAACGATGGAAATAGGGGGAATAAAACATAGTTTGTCCAAATTTGTGCTCTATGACAATAAATGCAGATTCCCGCGGTCAAAATGCATGCGCATTTAAGTTTCACAAGAGTCTTCATCACAGACAGAGGACCTTCATCACAGACAGAGGACCTTCATCACAGACAGAGGACCTGGTATAGTATGCGCAATTGGAAAAGCTGATACATATAATTAAAAATTTTTATTATTGTGAAATGGTGACAGATAAGTTAATTTGAGGTCCTCACATACAAGCTTGCTGTTGTATATTTCACGACAGCTCTAAAACATTGGAATGCTTTATACGAATGGTAATTTGAAATGTAACAGGTAAGTTCATTTTATTACTAGTAAATAAACTAGAAATAAATTGATTGTGGATAAATTTTTAAGGCTTCTCTTACATGTACGTACGAAAACGGTGAACTTTTTAAAAAATGAACTTGTTACCAGTGTTTAGCTTTCGCGTAATTTTTGCTATGCATAGATATCCACTTCTTCCCTACATTTTTCAAAATGAAATATATAGTTGAAATGACGATCGTTCAATATTATCTTACTTAGAACAATACTTTATGATTTTTCAATAATCAAGATTGTCGACCAGTGCAGAAAAATTGACAGTTTTCGATTGGGTTCTAAAAATGCCTTTTACCATAAAACCGTCATGGTATTGGATGAGCTCCAGTCATCGTTGTCTGTCGGTCAAGCTTGAGCTGTTTCAATCATTTCACCAATTATAGAGATGAACTAAAATTAAACCCCGGATCATTGAAGAAACAAATCTGGTGAATCGGACATGCGTGATTAAACTTTCCCATAAATGTACGTACAGCTAAATCCCGGTACAGGAGAGGAAGAATTATCGTCTCTTGGTACTGTAAGAATAGAAATCGACAAACGTCCCTGTAGTAGGAATAGTAACTGTCAAATAGGAGAACAATTGAAATTGCGAATTATTTATACTCTTGCTACAGCTTTTCATGATAATTCAGTCATCATTGTCACCAAACTGAAATCGATTTCCTTTATTTGCATGCACTCTGCTTCGTCCCGACATTCAACCGATAAATTTAAGAACCAGGCAGACACCACGTGAGCGAGGAGCCAACATAGAATAGTGTGTTCATTGTCTTCCGCTAAGTAACTCAGTAACCGAGTCGTGAACCCGTGCATTGGAGGGTAAGAGAGCGCGCAAAAGGGAGGGTCTCTTCAGAGCACTAAACGAAGGGAGACGAGCACCTCGCGCTCCATTGAGTACAACTGTCACGCTTGCGGCGCCTGGCAGAGGCGTGAGGGTGTGCGGGGCCTGCGCTAATGATGCCTCTGCAGCCGTGGTCATGTGTGGGCAGAGGTCGCTCCAATTGTCGCTTTTTCAACTCAGATAACAAACAAGAGATTTTTAAAGCATTGTTTGTTACAATTTTTCAGTGGATAAAAAATAGTCACCTATGAAATCAAAGATGTGGTGGTCGAAGAAAACTCAAGAAAGTAGAGATTTAGTTTTTTTCGTGAATTTGAAGAAAAAGGGTTCAGAATCTATATCTTGAAAAAGAGAAGTGCGAGTAAAATATAGTACTTCGTAGTTGGGTACAGAGTTTTACACGTCAGGAAAAATATGTAGGTGAGACAAAAATATAAGTTGAAAAGTCGTAATGTCACCAAGCAATAGCAGTTTGTTTATGTGTTTAAAACGTTGACTGCAATGGGTTAAACCGGTAAACTAAAGTTCAATATTCAACACACATTTGAAGTCAATCGTAGTAAGCTATCATTAACTGGATCGTGCTTTCATTTAGCTTTGATTAAGTATTTATGAAACATAACCTTGCGACTACTGTTCGGTCAGCAGCATTATGGAAATCCCCTCCGCGGCCACCGGGGGCTCACGTTGTGGTCGAAGTGTTGATAGAGGGAGGAATATGACAATAGGTTAACCAGTGTCTTAAGGAAAAAACACAAAGGGAAAAACAAGCTGTGAAAACTTATTCAACATAAACGATGTACTTTTTTTGACGATTGATCAAATACCTTAGTTGAAACTTTTACTTTCATGCGACAAAAATTACCACTGCATCTGAGATTTTGACTAGGACGTATTTTATGAACTTTCGTAGCCAACATTGTGCTGAAGGAAAGAGCGAGAGTATAATTCTTCAAATTTTAATTTCAAAGGATGAAGTTGTCTATGATCAAACGTTATTGGAAATCCCTTAGTTTTACAATTTCATCCCAGTTCTAAAGAATTAAGATGATAGTCAGGTAAATCATGGCTGAAACTGTGATGAATTACATCATGAGTCTGTGCGTCCATTATCAGCATCGTGATGAGTAGAGAAAAACGTACACTGAGTGCAAATTACAATAGTTCAGCCAGTGCCGCCATTTAAAGAAGTTGATCGTTTTTTCCCACCTATTATTGTTCGAACAATTAATCGATCCTTAACTGTTGTTATAGTACCAAGAATCTGTCTATGAAAGCATAATAACAAAATCAAAACTTTGCACGAGTGATTGATTTATTGCAGAAAATTCCGATTGATGACTTCAATAAATTTGAAGTCATTTTGCCCCATTAATCTAAAATTAACAGTGGAGAGTTTTTTCACAGCCCTACATCAGCCAGTACGACGTACAACATTGTGTGCAGTGAAAATGAAACATTGTGTGCAGTTTATCAATTTAAAACAGCTTCGTCCACGGTTGTACTTAAGCGAATCTCTCTGCTGCCCGTTCCAGCCTGGAGTATACGGCCCGTCTCTATGAACTCTGTGTCTTAAAGTCAATGCTCGAGTTAGACATCGTCTTACGCGAACCTCAACTTATACGGTCATAAAAAGACCCAGTCATTCCCAGTCGTTCAGAACTTAAATCAATGAATAGTTAGGACTTATTATTACTCGTGTAGGTTACTTTAAAATGGCGGTACATATACTGTATGTTGAAATTCTATATCTGAAACCACTTGAAAATCCATGCACGCTTTTCTAAATAATTTGACAGATGTTTCAATTTCTCTAATTTGTACCTTCGTATTTTCATCTGCTCGCTGTGCTTCCAACCGCAGCTCCTCGCCCTTGTGTTGCTCCTCTGGTTATCTAGTCGTATTTTTTCCACTCCATAAGAATTTTTTTTATCCTTCTATATGTCCTATACGCTCATCACCTTGAATTTTCCACTCAACTCTTCACCATTTATAGTTTTATAGTTTATTGGCAAAAAAAAAGACACGAATGAAACCAAAGATGTGGTTGTGAAAGAAAATTCAAGAAAAAAATTTATGTAAAATCATTTAATTTTTTTTACGCAGAACTATTTGCAGTTTTCTCATTGATTTTACGAAGACTTTTTTTCAGAGCTACTGTTGGTTTCTCTGTATTTCATTTCTTGCAATACTTTGGTCTAAGGACACACGCATTTCATTATATTCTCTATTTTCTTCCTCCGTCCTCGCCAGTCTCAGCCAAACTTCCACTCGCCCATTTTTTCCCTCATCCACCCTTCCCACGTACCCTCCCGTCCCCTCTCTCACCCCTCCATCACCCATCCCCCTCCTTTCCCTTACCCCTCACCCCGCCACCAGCAATAACAGCTCCATATGCCACCAGGCGGCGGCGAGTTACACGCTCTCTTGAGTGTTAACGAGAGGTGGGGGACTCCGCTGGGGTTACTGGGGTGACTGGGGGACTCCAGTGGGGTGACTGGGGTGACTGGGGGGACTCCAGTG
>JACJUY010003229.1:72179-89977 GCA_014220935.1 Platorchestia sp. MABIK | reverse complement strand
TTTGACTGTGTTCAACACTGCTGAGGTGTCAGTGTGTGGCAGTGTCACGTACGCAGGTGTCAGTGTCCCTCAGTGTCACGTACGCAGGTGTCAGAATCACTCAGTGTCACCTGTACAGGATGTCTGCTCTCCGTCCTGCTGTTCGCGCCGCTCTTCGTACGCCAGTACGGACTGTGTGCAGTGTGTGCGGTGTGTGCGGTGTATGCAGTGGTTATCGTGCCAGCTGCTGCCGGATACATTTCGCTCACTGCGCTGGCGGCGAAGACTATCCGGCTACTGCAAGGTGTCAGGTGAGGCAGTATCCGGCTACTGCAAGGTGTCAGGTGAGGCAGTATCCGGCTACTGCAAGGTGTCAGGTGAGGCAGTATCCGGCTACTGCAAGGTGTCAGGTGAGGCAGTATCCGGTTACTGCAAGGTGTCAGGTGAGGCAGTATCCGGTTACTGCACGATTGTATTGGTAAATTTTCTATTTATATTTCTGGTTTTTAGCGTTGAATAACACAAGGACTCTGAGTTAATTGTTGGTTATACGTATAATATATGTGCATTCCATGAACCTCATCGCTCATGCTAATTTCTGTGTGAATAACACAAGTCGGGTCAGTGTAACACTTTAAAGTACGCTGATGAAGCAAAAATGTTCTGCTGCCCACACAACAACAGTCCAAGCGCAGTTTAGTCCTTCTCGTTTCCGAATATATTTTACTGCATGTTCACACGATCAGTGCATGCGACAACATTAGGTCAAATTTTCAAGTGACGTTCCTATGACTAACATTCCTTCATTATGGAGTAGCCATTTTCAATGATGTTTTATTTTAAGGAAGCTTACGCACGTTAGGCCACTCATTTGGTTTTTAATGCGATGCAACTAACGCCAGGTGTCCAGTCGATACCCATTAACACACCTGAGTTGATTGGGAGATTGTGTTGAACTTCTCCCCTTTCCAAAACTGAAAAAACGCAGCGACGCCATTGCGGAGAATCGAACCTACGACCCATCGCATGGGAAACGAGCTCCCTAACCACTAAGCCACAAGGACCACAGGAATGTGATCCTCGTGAACGATTTAAGTTTAAACCTATTTTGTGTGTGCGTAGGACACCCCCTGCTGGTGCCAGACGCCCTTATGCAGCTCCTGTGCCGCTACTCGTCCTCCTGCTGGTGGTGCCCTTTGTGGCACTCCTTCTGCGACCCCACACGGAGGTCCTGGTGGCTGCAGGTGCTGGGTACTGCCTCCTGCTGGTGCCCCTGGCCCTCAAAGGGCAGCTCCCCACTAGGTGTGAGGCGTGGGTCATATGTGAGGTCCTGGCTTGGTAACTTCGTTTTTTTATGGCATACATCTACACACATACATGCTTATTTGTTTAATAGTCTATATATATATATAGTATATAGATATGAAGTGGTGGATACAATATATTTATGGTATATGTACTATTCATGTTTCATCTTATCATGAAATATATGTATGTATATGTATAATTTATGCTTGCTGTGATTTATTCGGTAATTGCATGTGTATTTGCTATGCATGCAATATCCTACACCGTCATGCAAACTAAGACGTGCAATCATTTGTGTCCCAGCACAGCCATGCCTCTGAAAATGTCAACCACTTCGCAGTCGGAGTACTGCTCTTTTATAAAGAACAAGATATCTCCTACGACTTTCTGACGGCTTCTTGTCAAAAAAGTAAATGTAAATACATGTGCACTTGATGTCTAACACGTTGACTGCGATGGGCTAAGCTGAAGTTCAAAATCCGCCTCATATTTAAGGTTAAAAGTAGTTAGCAATTCGATAAACACCAAGCATTCACTGAGTCCATTAAATACCATTTATTTTAAAAGATTGCTAATATTTTTCAAACGATCCATCGATGGATCGTTTCGCGTGCAATGTGTTCAATCCTGAAACCACTTATTTCCCGCACTCTGCATCGGTTAAGAGGATACTTACATTATTTAACTTCATTCATAAATCGTCCTTCTGCACGCATACTTTGATGATAAGGGAATGTTTCAGCAACCCACACCCGCTCTCCAGGAGATGCGCTAGAGTCACTCTATCAAAAATGATAGGAGGTGCATCTTGATATTTTTGGGGGTGCATTTTGATGCAAATTATATTGGCTTCATGTTTATTACTGTTTTCCGTTAGTTCATTATTATTACCATTATTACTGGACTACGTTTGTTCATTTTCAGCCAACACTCGCAAGAGTGTTGGCTGAGATCGCATTTTTTGTATAGGTCATTCATGAAGTGTTGATGTTTGTTGTACAGCAACTCTTGAAACTTTGAATTTTGACTTTTCCACTTCCAGTGAAACTAAATGCAATTATGTGTCTATAGTAAACTTACGGAGGAGTGAAAGAACATTAAACATCGGTAGTGAAACTTCGAATATAATAATCAGAACATGAGACACAAGATGCGTTATACATGATGAAATTATGTTTTTTTACGTGTACAGCTTTGCAGAAGAGAGGCGGTCTCTGAGTGGCGTTGTGCGTGCGGTGCATCACCTTCTCTGCGTGCTGTGGGGCGCTGTGTGAGTGTTGCCACACTTCTTCCTTGTTTATTCTTTACTTGCATACACGGCCCGATAAAAATGCCGGGATTCAATATTTTTCTTGAATAAATTTTCTTAGATTTGGATGCCAAACAAATATATCCATCCCAATAGTACCCGCCATTAAAATATTCTTGTACTTGTGCACTGGTGAAACTCGTATCACAGATACGGTCATTGAGCGTCCGCGTGAGCGCCACAGACACGCGCAACAAGCGCACACCAAACAAATGTAGAAATAAATAAACACACCAACGATATTATTAGGTAAAATTATTCAATAAACAAAACTCGGACGTAAAGTACTATTCATCGCTACCCAGAAGCCCTGCTTAGAAATACTTCGTTCTCCTTGTGAAATTTTCAGTGCGAAATTAAAGAACTCAAGATCGTTTGCTTAGATGCTTCTTATTTCTTAGCAATGACGGTTGCCCCCGGTCCATTCCGTGTGCACAGAGTATATGGTAGAGTGGGGAATAATGGCCGAGTTCTCTTTCCCAACGGGGAGAAATCACCAGGCGGTAATGCCGGGATTCGAACTGCTGACCCTGCCAGTGAAGAGCGCGCTCTTAACCTCTCGGCCACGGTGACCATGCCTTAACACGTCAAATGCAGCGGGTTTTGCTGAAGTTTAACGCTTAATTCAAATGAAAGCTAATGTTAGGGATCGATTTAAAAGTAATAATGAAGAAATGGATCGTCCCTTCATTTAGTTTTGATTGAGTATTTATGAAAGTTGAGTGGGTGACAACTGGTCAGTCAAAAGCATCATAAAGTTCCCTTCAGTGACCACCGGTGGGTCACACCGCACATAATGATTGCGTTGATCTGGACGAAACTTTAAGCTGTGGTGTTGCAGGCGGTGGTCGGCCTCAACTGCCCTGCTGCTGTTGCAAACTGCGCTGCTGCTGCCCTTCTACTGCGTGCTGCACGCTGCACATCTACCCTGCCGTGCAGCTGCAGCACTGCACCGCACGCTGCTGCGGTCTGCAGCTGCTGTGCGGTGCATGCAGCAGGTGAGTCTGACGCACTCAGTAACTCGCTTGCTGTCCTGAGTAACATGCAGGATTTACTCACACGCAGGATTTACTCACAAGCAGGATTTACTCACACGCAGGATTTACTCACACGCAGGATTTACTCACACGCAGGATTTACTCACACGCAGGACTTACTCACACGCAGGATTTACTCACACGCAGGATTTACTCACACGCAGGATTTACTCACACGCAGGATTTACTCACCAATTTATTGATTGACAGATCATCACGATAGGAAGGGTGCCAACACTGTGAATGTCTGCTTTGTTCCGTCATGAGAAATTTGGCAGGTCCAGAAAGAGTTTCAAATGGGAACGTATAATTTTCATTAACTTTTTCTTCGCTCACGTGCGCGTTCTATTCTATTTCACTCACATACTTGTTTGCATGGATGCTGGATCTGCTAATTTACATCGGGAATTGTTGAGATAATTTTGTTATGGACTGTTTTGTTAATTGTTTGGCCAAAATACTTGGCTTTTTGTTTGAAATCTATCAATTGCTGACTTTATTATTGTGATCATTTGAATTCGCAGTTCCTTTATCTCATTGATTGTGTTAATTTATTAGAAATCTGCTCTTTTTCTTTCCGTATTTAATTTTTCTATACCCGAATGTTGGTCCAAAAAAAATTTCTGTACGCTGTAATAAAATCATAGAGCGTGATTTTTACCAATTTCCTCCGGTAAATAAAAGATAGAGCGGAAGAGTGAGTTCAGAAAAGGCTCAATTACAAAATTTTTGCCAAAAGCATAAGCGCAATTTAGTGAAAACCGGTTGAGCGTTTCGCTTCGGGTTAGAACGTCGCTGGTTCAATGCCCTGCGATGGCGCGGAGGATTTATCAACGCAGGCAGCTCTTCAGGTAATTATGAAAAAACGTGAAGGCATGTAGGCGGGATTGTAGGTGAGACTCTTCTACTCGGCCCGCAAATTTATCCACACTTGCTTAGAAGCTGAAAAGCCTTCGTAATGCCATGCTCGATTGATATTACTCGTTCAAGAAATATGTATCCTAGAAGAGATTTGAAATCAAAAACCATTACATTTTATTCGGATAGTAACGTGTTATTGCCGATACAGCTGCTGTTTTTCGTGCATCTGGAGCATTTACTGCTGCCTGTGAAGCAGCTGCAACTGACTGCGCTGGTACATCTGCTGTCTTATCACATCTGCCTCTACGTCTGCTCTCGACTGTCCGTAAGTTCAAATGAATATTATTCTTTTCCATCAGCAGCGTAATATTATCTCTAAAACAAGCCATTCAGCTTTCGATGGCAAAAATATGCAATTCAAAGCAATCTGACTTGTGCAGATCAGCTCCGCGATGTTATGAATTTGTCCGTCATGATCTGAACTGACTGGACCATTGGTGGGTGTGAGGGGTGATACTGTTGGGGCTATACTTTAGTTACCCCTCAAATCTGGCAATCATTTCTAGCTCAATTACCGCGCAAATTCTATCTAGTCATTGCAAGTGTTCAGTAATCATAAGATGTTCCAATGTAATTTACGCAATAAAAAGTTCCGACTTCCCCGTTCCATATAACCAATTCGCACCATCGGAGGAGGATAAGTAAGATCCTGCGTCACTTGCAGCAATGCAACTCACCGGCGGAGGTAGCACCATCCTGGCTTTATAAGATAATTTCATAATCCGACGCTTCAGGCAAACAAACTCGTTTTTTACTCAAGAGGTGAGTGCCACCTTGCGAAACGTTAAAAGGGAAGGTGTTAGCTTAGTTATCGTCCTCGCATTTGATCATTTTGTGGTGATGACTGAACAACAAATTGTCTCACGAGTAAAGTGGCTTGACTCATAAAAGAGGCCAGGCCCGACGGAACAGATCGAATACGCGCATGTGAGGGATGATGAAAAGCAAGGCGATATTCGCTACACGTAAAGTCATTTTTATTATGACTTTACGTGTGGCGATTTTTGCACTACTTTTTATTCTCAAGCTTAGAAGCATCAACGCTGGAGTTATTTTGAATTATGTCAGGGGATAATGACTGCGGTAAATTATACTCAATCTAAACTATTTGTTGTGCGTGAAATAATTTAATGGAGTTTAACAATTTAAACAGTTTATTTGCCACGAGTGACACAGCAGTAGATGTATCTCAAGTCTACTGCACACAACTGGCACATTTGAGTATAGCGACTTGTGGGCCCGAATAAGTTCAGCGACTCATTAGGCATCCCATCAACGCCATTACAGGAGGATAATTATCCCTACGTACTCTAGACTCTGGTCTAATTCATAAACTGTATTTACTGAGGAGCAAGTTTCTTCTGACTGATGTCTTGTATAACCCAAAAGTTTCTAGTAATTTGCCTATTCACTGTACAATGAAAATAATCCCATTGTTACAACTGACGTTCGAGTTATAAAATAAAGAAAAAAAACAGCTTCCCAATGTTACGCAAACTACAACTTGAACAAATAGAAACAAGTCCACGTTATGTAAAGAACACAATGCTTCACTACTGTGAAGAATTATTTGAGCTCATTAGGATACGAATAAGTTGAAGTTCACAAAAGACCGACTTGGAAATAGTAATGTATACCCTTACCGCCAGACGGTGCTAAAGTGTGGTACCTCACATCTATCCGTACAGAGCTATCTGGTATCGGAATGTAATCTTTTGTTCTTCAAAACTCATTGTTGAGCTTGAGTACATGTGCTCTTATTTTGTATATTTACCTACCAATCACGTTCGAGTGAGGCTGTTAATGACGGACAGCTCAAAAATCTGTCGTACTTTTGGCTTGGTCTTGCGGCCACCGCATCCAAGCGGTTTAGAGCGCGCCCTTCACGGGAAGGGTCGGCAGTTCGAATCCCGGCAGTGCCGCCCGGTGTGTCTCCCCGTTGGGAAAAGGAAAAACTCAGCCACAATTCCCCACTCTACCCAAGTGTGAGAAATGGGTACAAGCTTGTCCGGAGATAACCGTCATTGCGCCCTGGTGTTAGTTATAAAGCATTTGAAAAACCAATGTGCACGATGATGTGTATCAGGCTTGGTTGGAATAAAATATCCTTTATCGTCCTTTTACCTTTTTTGTCTCCAAGACAAGCGGTTTGGCTACAGCTCACAGCAACCAATCAGCGGCTGCCCTCGGCCCCGACCACACACCTCACATCCAATCAGCAGCCAGCTTCACGGCCGCGAAGCTCGGCAAAGCGGTTGTTCTCTGCATCGTACTGAACGCTTCTTGGTGAGTTGCTGCTGCATCTTTATTACACTGAATAATTTCAATGTCATTGTTTTTTATTTAAGTAACTGGAAATGACCTAGCTAATCCTTACGTAATGTATGATAGTAAATCAACCTAATTCATCCCACCATAAGATAAATGGACTATTGCAAAATTTGATTATTTCTTTAACTTGAATAACCAAACCTCTCTTAACACGGCTATCATTCTGCTCTATATCGGTGTTCCTACTACACAAAAAACTTCCTTAACTATGTTGCATCACGTTTTTTGTGTATCTTCTCCTAATTTGTTGTTTTTCTTCATGTTTTTCACGGCAGGGCTCGCTTCGTAGAACTGAACCCTTGGTTTAGCTTGCTGTCTGCCGCTTACTTCCTGCTCACTACGCGGGGATGCGATCGTGAGTGTTCGTGCAGTGTGGCGAATTTAGGAATTGATCCTGCCTGTGTTTCTCCCTGAGCTAGCGAGAAATTTTGGATAAGGAAGACCCGGGTTCGGTCCCAGTCTGGTACACGCGGTATTTTCACCGTAGTTTGTGCAGCTCTTATGGAGATAATCTAAGTTGAAAAAAAATCAAGTTGAGGAGGTTAAAAGGAAAACTTTTCCACTCTTTATACTTTCTCTTTATCCTTCCTCCCTCTCTCTCTCTCACTCTCTCTCTCTCTCTTTAGTGACGCTAAAATAATCATATTTAAATTATAGGAACAGCGGAATTTGTAAAGAAGTTGTCCTCCGAATGAGCGAGAAGTGTCACGGTCCTGCTTCTAAAAAACGAATCTAACTCAATCATAAGTTTCTTCGCTACAATCATGAAGGGCCCTGCGGCTTAGCAGTAACGAGCCTGCTTTCTATACAACTACAATCGTTCGCGAGTTCCAATCTTAGAGCTACCAAACATGCGATAAAGGGGAATTGAAAAAAAGAGGAGAATGTATTAGAGACCAAGCGCGAAATGCAATGAAATAATAGAGAAGAATTAGTTCTTTGATAGGCATTTAAGGGTATGACTCTGAAATGTATAGTCAGTGATATGTGTACGTAAACATTGCCAGTAAGGCACCGTTTGGAACAACTACAATAACAATACTTATTATTAATCATTTTGAATCATTTTGACAACACATACATGAGATTATTAATTCATAAGAGCATTGCTTGTGTTGGATGCTGCGTACACGACAACATGTACACAGCAATACGTACACAGCGCCCACCCTGCCGGTGCTGTGGGCGTCTCCCCTGGATGCCCTGCTGCTGGGGGAAGATGTGCTGTCCCTCGTGGTGACCGCGGCGCCCCCCGCTGCCTCGCTCCTCCTGCTGGGGGCCTGCTTGTGGCGCCGCCCCTGTGCACTCCTTCCACTTCAAGGTGGGGCTCGAGTCATAACTTGAAGAATATGAATGGCATAAAGTTGCCAATTCAGGTTGCAACTCGAAGCTTAACATAAGTTGCTGCTCGTGCGGTGAAATTTATTAGTTCAATTCGAACAAAAGTTGCCCACTTCATTTAATGCCTTCTAAATTCATTAAAAAAATTGCGAAAGGCCAATGAAGAAACTTTCCCACAAGTATGAATGACTGTAGCAATGTCCTTCATTTATTCTTTAAAAGTAAAAATAAATATCATCACGGCGCCAGTGTGGCCTAGTGGTTTAGGGCGCACACCTCTCGGGGGAAGGGTTGGGTCGGGGGTTCGGGATCCCGCAATGTACGGTTTTTACATCGTTGGTGCAAGGAAGAGAGTCGAACCTCCCTTCACTATCCAAGTGTATGAAATGAGTAGCAAATATGGTCTTCGTTGTATCCTGGCGCTAATTGTGAGGCTATTGTAAACCAAATGAAGAATATATGTACACTAGTGCAAAACGCACAAAACGCAAAAAATAATAAACTTATTTACATATAAATTTTATGAGACACCTGGCGTTTTATTATCCACACATTAGGGGTCTTATTAAGCCACTCACATTGCGTTCGCCCTTCACAATAGGGCGGAGGAGAGAATTAGACAAAGATTTCGAGATAGACTAAGTGTGGAAGAAAGGCAATCTATTCGAGATTTGAACAGG
Source organism: Platorchestia sp. MABIK (assembly GCA_014220935.1). Taxonomy (NCBI): domain Eukaryota; kingdom Metazoa; phylum Arthropoda; class Malacostraca; order Amphipoda; family Talitridae; genus Platorchestia; species Platorchestia sp. MABIK. Next base: position 81,071 of record JACJUY010003229.1, on the reverse strand, counting down.
AACTTTATGGTGCAAAGAAGATAAAATATGAATGCCACGTTAAGTTGGCATAGGTAAGGTTAAGATAGGTTAGGTTAAGATAGAATAGGTCAGGATAGGATAGGTTAGGTAATGTTGATGAAATTTTTTCATGGGTCTACGTTTTTTTTATGTTTGGTATATTATCACGATAGCTTCGGTTAAGAAATTGGGTAGCCAGGATTTGTTAGGTTAGGATGGGTCAGGTTTGGAATAAGTTATGTTAGAATTTGTTAGGTTATGTTGACCGAATTTTTCACGGGCCCACCTAGCTAAACGATAAAATTGGTTAAGTTAGGGAAGGATAGCTTAGGTTAGGATAGGATAATTTAGGTTAGGATAGGTTAGCATTGGTTAGTTGATGTTGATGAAATTTTTTCAGAGGTCCACGGTTTTTTCTTATGTTCGACATATTATCAAGATAGCTTCGGTTAGCATAGGTTAGGCCAAGATAGACTAGAATATATGTTATGTTAGAATTTGTTAGGTAATGTTGACAGAATTTTTTCACGGATCCACCGAGCTCAACGATGACATTGTCCGTGGAATCCACGGGTGCTGCTAGTATAGTATTGACTACGCTTGAGACACACCTCGCAATGTGCAGACACATCTTGGTGGCAAGTGGCAGGCGTGGTGGCAACGCTGCTTGCCATCTACAGCAACGTGCTACTGCCCCTCCTGCTGCTGCACCACCACTGCACCACCTGCCACCAGCTGGACGGGAACCAGCTGTGTAGGTTTAGGAGAGCTGGTGTACAGGTGTGTATAGGTGTGTCAGGGCTGTGTACAGGTGTGTCAGGGCTGTGTACAGGTGTGTCGGGGCTGTGTACGGGTGTGTCGGGGCTGTGTACGGCTGTGTCAGGGCTGTGTACAGGTGTGTCAGGGCTGTGTACGGGTGTGTCAAGGCTGTGTACAGGTGTGTCAAGGCTGTGTACAGGTGTGTCAAGGCCGTGTACAGGTGTGTCGAGGCCGTGTACAGGTGTGTCGGGGCTGTGTACAGGTGTGTCGGGGCTGTGTACGGCTGTGTCAGAGCTGTGTATAGGTGTGTCAGGGCTGTGTACGGGTGTGTCAAGGCTGTGTACAGGTGTGTCGAGGCCGTGTACAGGTGTGTCGAGGCTGTGAGTAGAAGTAACCGAGAATGTGGAGCCAGCTCCTGGGAAATGTTGTCTATGCCAACGCTGTGGATGCGTCCAAAAATCGTCTTGACCATCACTGGGTTGGCAGAAGTCGGAGAATTGAGCGCAAAGAAAGGAGTATTTAAAGAAACAAAACTACATGCGGGCTGCGGCAGATATTTTCGAGAACTGTCTTACTTTGTGCGATATATTTGCGACTCCACTCGTAATGCCTCATCGGATGGTAGCGTCAGCATGCGGGAAAGAAAGAGGTGATCTTCACTCTGGTATTTCCAATAGTGCTCAGAAAATTATCAAATCATGGGACCGCAGTTTGCGTTTTCTTAAGAGGTATTTTGTGAACTTGAATACTTGTACGTAAAAGTTGATGATTGTAGATGTGTTACGTTGGTGCCTGTGCGTGAGACGGCGCGGGACTTGTACCCGAGCATGGGCCACTTTGTTCGTTCCTGTTGCCTTATTCTAAGAATCTAAAATGCGCCGCGTTAATTTTTTGTAATAATGCTGTTTGGCTGCATGCTTTTTGTAATAATGCTGCAACATCCGTGGAGAACTTAGAGCCAATGTCTGTCGGGAATGTACAAATGAAATTTTTTCTGCCAAAGAAAACAACGTCATCAGAATACCTGTTTACATATATGCACCATGTACATACAATGTTGCGCGTGCAGGACTGCGCGCGTCAGGGCACGTGTGCCGTGTGCCTGGAGCGTCTAAGCAGCGGCCGCGTTACGGTGTGCCGGCACGTGTACCACGACGCGTGCCTCAGGGGCCTCATTGTGTCCGGACACTCAAGGTGTCCGCTCTGTAACGCCGCCTTGTGACACTTTCCTCATGTGTTGTCTGTATTTTGTAAAAAACGGTTCTATTACAAAGGTTGTTTTAAATCTGTTCTTTTGAAAAGTCAAGGTTCTTTTTTAATAACTTAGTAACATGTGCAGAGCTCAGACCTATCTGAGCTGTAAATTTTAAGCAATGGCCGGCCATCAGTCATGTTGGGCATAGGTGAGGGAGGGAACATCGGTATCGGTCATTGGTTAGTGAAAAAATATTGATATTGGGTATTGGTGAGTGAAAAAATATTGATATTGGGTATTGGTGAGTGAAAAAATATTGACATTGGGTATTGGTGAGTAAAGAAATTTCCGTATTGAGTATTGGGGAGTGAAGGAATTATTTATTCATTAACTACACTGTGCACAGTTGAAGTCTTAGAAATCCCGCTTTGAGAACCCGTTGTTTCTTCCCTGTGGGGAAGAGACTCACCCATATCCCCCCCCCTTACAAACACACACACACAACCCTGAGGCACAAATGGGTACAGCCAGGGCCGGGGGTGTCCGTCATGGTGTCAGTTGCGGACCATTTGTAGGCCTAATATGCGAGAGGATATGTAAGAGGCTTGTTGGAATGGAACAGCCTTTTATAACATTTCTTGTAATGCAGTAAAAACTTTATTTCTGGTGTGTGGTTACCGTTAAGAGGTTACTATGGTTACTTGCCGAGTGGTTAAGTGGTTACTTATGGTTACTTGCCGAGTGGTTAAGAGTGCACCCTACACGAAAAGGGTCGGCAGTTCGAATCCCGGCACTGCCGCCAGGTGTTTCTCCCCGTTGGAAAAAGGGGAGAACTTAGCCACAATTCCCCACTCTACCCAGGTGTCGGATATGGGTACGGGCTTGACCGGGGGTAACCGTCATGGCGTCCTGGTGTTAGTTATGAGGCATTTGATATACAAATGTACATGATGATGGGTATCAGGCTTGACTGGAACAAAACATTCTTTGTGAGTTGCAAGTCGAGCCGTCACCGACAGATGCCTGGCGAGACAAAACACTCGTGAATTTTTCCGCGAAGCGCACGATCTGATGCCCTTATTGGTGTGTATTCTCTTACTTTGCTGATGCCATAAATAATATTCATATTATTAGTATCAGGTGACACAGGACAGGATTGACGTCAAACAATATTTATATTATTTCTACTATGATCAAACTACGTGAAAGTTTCGAGCGCGTGACAGATAAAGTTTCACCACATCAACATTCTTCACCTCAGCTCGCTCAGGACAGAAGACATGACAATGGAACTCGATTTCTGACTCGGAAATTACGTTCAGATGACACATATGAGCGCAGTGTGACGGCCAGTGTAGTCCCACACACCCGTACTTTATTTCGTTATCTTCATTGGTTAACGTGAATTAATTCTAGAGCGAGCTGAATGCTGTAGAGCAGGAGGCAAATATTAAAACATGGTTCCTTTATGATGATGCTTATCGTGTTTCTCCATTCAACACGTTCACTGCGATGGGTTAAACTCAAGTTCAACATACAAGTCAAATTTGAAGTCAAAAGCTGTCTGCAATTTCATAAATACTAAACATTAACTGGGTCCAATAAATAGAATTAATTTTAGAAGGCTGTTAAAACTTTTCGAAACGACCCATCGATGGGTCGTGTCGCAAGCAACTTGTTAAAATTCACTTACGTAGTATTCGTAATGGGTCTCTCGCAAAAACATGTTATGATTCATTTTGTAAACATTAAAAAATTTTCCCGAATTTCTTTCTTCTATTCCAAATCGGCGTATTAGAGTATAAGGAAATCATTAAAGAAGTTGTTCGGTGTAAAAACACAGGCTGCAATGGTGATTTTGACAACCCGCATTAAAACAGCGAATGATTCAACACTTTCTTCTCAAATGTTGGTGAAGAAGTTTTCATCCAAGCACATCTAAAAAAAAATCTTCAGGTGTAAATCCAAACAATGTTTTATCCTCTGAAACGAGGAACAAATGGAGACCAAGGCCGGTCAGTATTAAAGAGATATGAAAAATTCAATTCACGTAAAAAAATACCAAAGCAGTTGGACATGATTGCATGAGCCTTTAATGTATAAAAGACAGCTTCCCTTGATTTATTTGAAAGTAGTTACATCCAACCCCATAAACAAATTTTCTACTCAGTGGAACCTATCCATCATTAAGCCTTTGCGTGGATCTGGTGATGCCATCAAATTGCAGACCGGCCAGCAAAATATCAGAAAAGTAAGAACAAACTAGTGCTTGTCTCACATGGATGAATCCCACCTACTCCATTGCAATTAATCTGTTTACAGGAGGAACATTTTTACTCAAGATGCTTCACTTAACATCACAGATTAAATGTACACTGATTTCAAAAATATAACTCTCCTACGACTAATACTACTACTGGTCCCCTTTTTTGTTGAGCAGACCACAGATGCAACCAATTGTTGTAATACTCTATATTGAGATGAGATTTCCACCGCTGCACGTCAGTTGTTATGACGCCATATTTTGGAACGTGATTATATCGCATCGATGTTGCAAGCCTATTTATGGTTCCATCACTGTAAATCTTTGGTCGTCGTGACATTTGGTTATGCCACTTTATTTTATTTTACTTAATCAAAGTTAGACGAGACTTCTCAACGTCCACGTCATAATGTTAATTAATTGGTATACACGCTGCCACCACCCTCGGGAGAGGGGATGTAAGGCCGCCGTCACTCGGAGACCAAAGGGTACGTTTTGTCATAATCCTCTACAGTCAGCGGCACCAGTCGGTATGTCTACGGCCACGAAACCGTCAGATTTAAGCCTTAGTTTGTCACCAGCTTAGTCATACCATGATTTCAGAATCAGAAATCATGGTATGACTAAGCTGGTTTTAAACTAAGGCTGAAATCTGACGGTTACGTGGCGCTCGACAGGCCGAGTGATGCCGCTGACTGTAGATGATTGTGACAAAACGTGACCATTTGGTCTCTGTGTGACGGCGGCCGAAGTCGTGACGATTTTTCCTCAGTACGAAGTATTGACGATAATTCAATCAGTTACATTTGGTAGGTAACCTTCTAACGTAATCGAAACCTTCTCTCCATCCTTAATGGGAAATTCATTGGAGTTGAACCAAATCAATTAGTTTATTAGTTTAAAAATTGTCACAAAATTATCAAGTGTAACCCACACAGTACGTCCTCTAATACCTCGAGACAAATCTACGATGCACCTAGCTTACATACAAAGTAACATTACGTACGCATGCTGAAGGCAAGCCTCTATAAACTTACGCGTAGAATGGCTAGAATAAAAAGTGTCATGAGAAATATAGGTACACGTGACAACAAAATACTCATCTTGCTCCTGGGTTCCAGGCAGATGACCACAATGGACTTGGTGACTGTTATAGGTCACTGATATAATAGAGTCAAGGCCAAGCCTAACCCCAATGTTTATCATACCCGAGGTGAACTTCCTCTCTCTATCAGAGTCACGCCCCGAATGAGGCCCTCGCTTCCTCCGAAGAGGGTAGCGTCCTTCCAACGCCTCACTCTACAGAATGGTTACTTTACGGTCTTGAGACGGATTAATTCTACGACTTCCTTCAAGTGATTTGTACGTTCACTAGGAATACCATCAGCTGTATTTTTTCTACGTTTACAAAGAAATCGTTAAAAGCATTCGCAACATCCCTCTTCTGGTGATATTTTACATTATCTTGAACAATAGGTTCAACTGCTCTCTTAGCAGCATTATTCGGTTCATAGTAAGAATTAGGCAGGCGCCAGGTTATTTTTAATATCAGTTCGAAATTGAGTAAATTTGATCATAAACTAATTTTTTTTATGTCCTTATCTTTTTTGTCACATAGTTCCTGAATCTGTTTTACATTTTCCTAGATATTCGCTCTTCGTAGAGAAGAGCTAGGTACGCTTGACGTTTCTTTGTATTAATAACAATTTCTTCAGTGATCCAGAGCTTTGGTCTATTTTTTGGTGTAATTGCACGAGGGGTGATCGGATAACATTGATTGTATGTAGTCGTTATAGTTTCAGTCAGGCTTAGTATTACTTCATCAATGTTATTTGCACCATTGTTTTGTTGAGAGATGTCCAGTGTTGGCATCAGTTCTTCTAGAACTGTGGGTGTTGCTCCCAAATTTGATTCATTTACGCAGCGAAATGGGTAAGTTTCTGCCCGTGGCTTGGTGCAAGTGATGTAGACATTTTTCTGGAGAAGAAAAATAAAAAATGATCCGATAAGTGGGAAGTAATTATTCCAGTAAGAAAATCAGTTGGATCTGTCGTTAAGATATCATGAAGGAGACACAAAACGCTCTACCGAAGCCGACAGAAACACCGTCGCAAATGATTATCAAGTAGTGGGGAAAAAATAGTTAATGAGCAATTTATAGAAAATATAGCTCAGCACGCACATCTAGAGACAAGTAAACAAAAACGCGCGCAAAATTTAAATTCAAATCTTGTTCATCGTACGGACAACAAGATAATTTTTTCACGAATAATTTGCTCAAATTGCGCGTTATTTTATGTCTGTTCCTCTGGGGTCCTGATAGATCTATTTTTAAAACAGTTAGCAAGTGCAGTAAACTCGTTTACTAGACTATCGAGTTATCTCTGAAAAATAGTTCAGTGTCAAATGAAATGAAATGAGTGAAAAGTAATGGGCCTTGAAGTTTTGTTTTTACGCAAAAAAAATATACAAATAAATATGTGTATGTAGATATACATATATACATGCATGCTTGTGAACACGAATGCATACACTCATACATATCCGCATACACACATACATATATATATATATATATATATACGGATTGGAAATGAATGTGAGAAAATAAATATACTATCGAAATGACAGCTGTATTGCTGAGTGTAACCGAAACAAATATCCTGAAAAAAAAATAAATAAAAAGGAAAAAACTTCGAAAAATGCATAAATAAACTAGTTTCTAATTTTATAACAGAATTTTAAGGGAAATCATATTACAGTTTGAGAACAGCAATAAAAAATCTCGGGTTAAAGTAAGTAAGTACCCGGGTAAGTAAAATCTCGCGTAAGTAAGTAAGGATTAACGCAAGGATCCTTAGTTGAGACACACATGAGTATCGTAATACCCATGTCACTGGTCGAAGCAAATGATTAAGGGCAATGAATTCCAATTGTTGCTTAGTCTAGGTTTGATTATTCATGGAACTACAATTTTAAAAGAAGACATAATTTCTGTGGCAAAACAATGTTGAGAACACTCTTGTTAGTGCACACATACATTAAAATACGAGTGCATGAACTTGCGGTACAAGACATCAACATTGAAAGTAAAACGGGTGGATTGAAATAATTCTGCTTCTAAGACAATGAGGGCGACATTCACAACCATGTTTTCACTCCTGCGTATCGACTTGTGTGTCAGTCAACTAGCTCGGGAAAACATTTTTTAATTACACATCGAATTTATTATATTTCCATGCTTATTTGTACCAACCACTTTCGTGGAGGGCTATCCAAGCAGTTATGGACACCTATGGTACACTTGCCTCGGCTCTAGATTGGTCAAGGTTAGTGAATTATGCAAGTTTTACCAAAATATACAAACTGAGCAGGAATTTCTAAGAGGATCTCACCTTGGGTTCGAAGCAAGTCTCCGTAGAGACAAAGTTGTTCAAGTTTGGCGGCGTCGGTGGCGCGAGGATTTAGAGTTCGGTATTGCTAAGCACCGTTAAGAGAAGCGTCAACCCTAGCCGAAGCAGTTAGCTGTCTGAGGTCCTGGGCAAAGTGCTGTCCTAACCTCGTCCTCCGCCGAAGCCGTTTTACAGCATTCGTACTCGAGAAGATTCGAGCAGGAATTAGTCCTTTATTTAGGTCCTCGATTTACCGTAGATGTGAGGATCCCCAATACCATAGCTCTGTTTGTTTTATTATAGTTTTATTTAGTTTCTTTAATAACTGCATTCTTTCACTTATAAGAGTGATTTAAGAAATTTGTTAGCAGAGACTGGCTCCAGAGACTAACTCTTTACTGCAGGAGTTAAATAATGTATTGAAGCAGCCTGCTTATTGCCTCACACGTCAGAGCTACGATTGGAATCTCGTAAAATTACAGTACATGGGTAATCATAGATAATAACATAATTAACCACTGACATGGTTATTACCCACATCTAATGGCTTTTCTACCGACCAGCAGGACCCGTGGAAATTCCACGGACAATGCCCTCGTTACGCTAGGTGGACCCATGAAAAAATTCGGTCAACATTACTCTACTAATTCCAACATAACATATTCTAACACACACAATACTATCCTATCCTAACCGAACCGATCCTGATAGTATTTCAAACGTAAAAACCGTGGACCCATGAAAAAATTACTACATAACCAAACCTTTACTAACCTAACCAATACTAACCTAAACTGTCTGTTGTGTATCAAGACAAAGATAATATTATTACACCTCATCAATACACAAATAACACATCAATAGACAAATGCAATGAGACATCACATAAGGTAAATAATGCACTCACCTCTTAGATACCTTACACTTAAATACTCAATTACCAGACATGTGGCCAGAACGAGTAGAGTGGAGATAGGTGGGAATATATAGAAAAGAGTAGAGTAGAATTAAGTAATATCAGTGTGGGCTTTAGCCGAAAGAAAAAGTCACGAGAGCTACGGTAGCTCCCTACCAGCACTCGGACTCACCTCTTTCCACAGTCTTCGTCCGCTCAGAGCCGGCTTCCGGCTACCGGTGACGACTGCTCAGAGGGAAACGGCACCCATCCCGGAGCAAGCTGATCACTCCTCCCAGTTGCCGGGTGCTCTCACCCGGAACAACCGCACAGCGTCGCTGCTCTTTCCACAGTCGTCGTCCGCTCAGAGCCGGCTTCCGGCTACCGG
>JACJUY010003229.1:21752-54977 GCA_014220935.1 Platorchestia sp. MABIK | reverse complement strand
TCCTGCCGCAGGTGACGCAGCTGCAGCAGGTCCTGGCAGTGGGGCGTGCGGGCATCCCGACGACGATGGCGGAGCCCCCCGGCCAGCTGAGGCCACCGCGGGGCGTGACCCGTCAGAGGCGGCCAAGGCCCCTGTGGAGGAGGGCCCTCCAGGTCAGCCGCACCCAATGCTATTGGCAGGCACCGGTGGCGCTGGGGCGAAATTCTGGTCTTGTCGGGTGCTGCTGTGTTGTTTCTGAGAGTTGCGATGGTTCTGCGCCATTATGCGCGTGTGGGCTATGTGCTCCTCCTGCCCATGTGCTCCCCCTGCCCGTGTGCTCCCCCTGCCCATGTGCTCCCCCTGCCCATGTGCTCCCCCTGCCCATGTGCTCCCCCTGCCCATGTGCTCCCCCTGCCCATTTGCTCCCCCACAGGAGACCCATGCACAGGAGGGGCAGTAGGAATAGTACAGTCAGGTTTGTCCAGCCTGTGCCATGAGGGCTTGCATTGCTGGGAGAAACTGTTGGGTTACCTCGCATGTAGATCAGCGTTTGGGACTTGTATCATTCGTAGCCGCTTTGCTTCTTTCAGTTCTAGTACCTTCGTTGCTATCCCCATATTGCCTTTTCTTCCTTTGTAACATGCTGTTTCTATGCAAAGGGAATCTTGTGTGGAAACACACCTTGTTTGTAGGTTCCCCTTCCCCTTGACTCTGTGCTAAATTGTGCCTTCATTCGTCCTCTCTTTGGGACACCTTTTTGTTGTGTTTTGGGAGGCTGAAACTGAGTTATAATTTAAGCAAATCTTTTGAGATGCTGTTCGTAGATCTGGACACGCCTCACAACACCCTACTGGCCGTCTAAGTTTAAACACTTGAACAGTTTATCTACCACAAGCGATACAGAAGTAGATTGTTTCTCAAGTCTAGTACACTGGTCAAATTTGAGTACAGCTACCTATGGGCCCAAGTAAGTTCAGTGAATTCTAGGGCATCCTACTACCAACGCCATTTTAAGGTGTTCAATTATGTTTAACCTAATTCACTTAACTTAGTTGCACTGTAGACCAGAGGTTCTTAACCTTTTTTCGCCAATGCCTGACATTTTAGTGAGCCAACTCTCCATTCCCCACCACAGAAACTTCCTTTTACTTATCTGTGACTCTCCTAACCCAGCAGTGTTGCACTTTAACCCAAACATGACATACAATCCCTCATTATGGTTGTTTTTGTTAAAATTGACTGTAAATGCTTGTGATTTACTAAATAAGTCAACATTTTGATGTAATGTTTTAGATTTTGAAATAAAATCGACTTTTTGTGGATGGAATCCAATGCACGAAATTCCCCACGTGGCAACTCCGCCATTCCCCACAGGTTCAGAGCCGCTGCTCTGAACTGATCAAAGAATTAGTTCACTAGAGATTCGATGCTTAGTTTTACAAAGTGTAGTGTAGGGAGAGTGTGGCTGAGTTGGTGTGAGGTCAGCTACTCTCCGCGTGGCTGACTGCCCCTACAGCTTTTTGTTCCGGGAATCCTAATCATTTGGGAAATGTCTTCAGAGTGGGTAATAACAAGCAATCTATGTTATAAATAAAGCTTCCGAATTCACCTCGACTCGTCTTCAGCATCTTGAATGAATAACAAATTTGGCCAGGTTGCAGGTAGAATACGAGCTCATTTCTACAGTGCTATAAAATTGAAATAGAGGTTACCACCTTGTAATGGCGATCCCTCAGTCGCGCCCTTCCCTGTAGACGTCAGCTGACTGCTGGCGAATGTGGGCAATATGACATGTGTACGTGGCGTGGCTGTGTGGTTGTGCTGCTGAGGGGAACATGTGAGGGCCCGAGCTCAGAGTTACGAAAGTTTTCTTTTTGTTGAAGTAAAATGTTTTCTGTCATGTTACGGACCACCTTTTTCTGGTTCACTGCTGTCCTGTTTTCCAGCACCTACTATTTTCTTCTTCAACTTTTGTTTTGTTTCATAAACTTCTTTCTTAACTCACTGCTCCTTTGCCCTTATGCATAGATTCCGCGTTCCCTAATCTCCATATTAATGGTGCTTTCCTCCTTCCTCTCTTTGGAACGCTTTTTTTTTACCGGTCAGGGAGCCTTACACTAACATCTAATTAATCGACAATGCGCTTGTGTTGCACACAGGGAGGCTTAAAGTAACATCTCATCTAATTTAATCTGGTCTTATCTCGTCTAAACTCATGCAATCTAATCCCATGTAATATAATGTAATGTGGTGTACCTGACGATGCGGTGGTGTTGCAGAGGTGCTGGCGCTGTCGGAGTGCCTGTGTCACGTGGTGAAGGCGACGCGCGGCGCCCGCACTGCCCTGTACTGCGCCCTCACCCTCACCACCCTGCAGCACCTCGACACCACCGAGCACCCCACATCTTCCCCCGATGTCGCGTCCCCTGCCCAGCCTCGTCCTGCCGCCACAGAGGACGGCGAGTCTGACGACGACTCCGAGTCTGAGGAGGAGGAGGAGGAGTCAGACGTGGACGAGGACGAGCGACTTGTGGGTCTCCTGCAGGAGATGCTGAGGGCCAAGCTGACCCGCAATGCTAGCGATGCGCCGGACAACTGCCTTCCTGATGTGGCCCTAGCGGACAATCGCCCTGCTGAGGTGGCTGTAGCGGGCTGGTCGGACGGTGCTGGGCGTGACAAGGATTGTGATGCTGGCGCCCTGAAGGAATGTGGTGCGCGTGGCAGCGGTGATGTCAACCTGAAGGAATCTGTAGTGCGCGCAGCTGATGGTGCTGGTGTGGTCACCTGTGCTGTTGTTCATAAGACTACCAGCGCTACCGTGCCTGACACCACAGCTGGTGAGAGGACTACCAGTGCACAACCTGCCGCTGTGTCTGAAACCACCACCAATACCACGACCACCTCTGCCGCTGTTGGTATTGAGGCAAAAAACGTGTCAACATCAATGAAAAGTTTGTCTTCCGACGACAAATGCGCGGGTGTTACATCCGCATCTTCTAAATGTAAACAAGGCAGTCCGGTAGTACAGCCTCTCTCACGCAGTACCACGAACGCTGCGGATGGTCCGGAAGCCAAGCCAGCGTCCTGCGCTGTGACCAAACCAACTGTTGCCAAAACTACGGCCTCTTCTGCTAGCTCGAGTACAGCAGTCACCACTGCCACCTCGTCTGCTGCGGTCACCAATAGAAGCAGAAACAACAGAAACTTCAACAACAACAATTACAACTTTAATAACCGCTTCAATGTAAACCAGTTCCACCCCCACCCCCCCTCACGCCACCACCACCATCACTACCAAGGCTACCACCACCCTTCTCACCATCACCACCACCAGAACAACATGGCAGCGCTGCACTACCACTTCAACCACTCAAACAACCACAAAGTGATGCGTAACAACAACACCGCCAGGAAGCCCTACGGCGGGCACCCTCTGGGGGCCAGCAAGATGAACTTGGGTGGGGGGAAGTTGTGTGACGCTCGCCTACCCCTCACCTACTGAGGTGCTCATCCCTCTGGGGGACTGGCCTCCCTGTGGGGGACTTCCCCCTCCGTCGTGAAAGAGCTCCTTTAATAACCCATGCCAGGCTAGTCAACTTAGCCGTTTCTCTCTCCAAAGTCCTCAAGTTTGGGCATTTGGGAATAAAATTCGAGCATGAGAAGCACTCGGGAAAAAGCCACCTTGCAGAGCTAAGGCACCGTGTGAGTACCCAAATTTTATTCCAAAAAGCCTAATTTTGAAGGATTTTGACAAGAAGAGGACGACTAATCTGGCAACGTTTGGCCCTACTAAAGAACATATCGGCGCCGCTTGCTGCTGCTGCTGCTCTAATTAATTTCACGTTGTGGAACATTTTTACGTCAAATGCGGCTGGTTAGGGAAGCGCGGTCGCCGCTGACAGATTAGCTTTTTAGATAAAGATCAACGGTTAATTTAATCTTCCGGTCGCAGACGGCATGCGTGGAGGGGAGCAGAAAAGGACTCGTATTCGGGCTTTAATGTTGACCTCTTCAACACCCTTCAACATAATCATTATCTTTTTAGTGCTGCCGCTTGGCGGACTAGATACTGTCTTTACAAAAACTACGTCGGTTCTGAATTACTGTTGCAAGCGGTGGCTTAACGTTGATCAGCCTCATTTTTACAGCGTTTAACCACATGTATTATAACATTGGCTACTTTTAACTATTGTGTGGAGGTAAAAATTGTGATTTCCAGAGTTATGCTTCTGCCAGCTGTCGTGTGCTCGACAAGCGTCTTTGCCCAGCGCTGTCTTTGTTAATGTCATCTTTGGCTGTTGCATCGTCCACATAAGTAAGGCTTGGTGCGGCTGCCCGGCTGGTCTCTGCGAGTGCCTGCGTTTGGACCAATCAGCGTAGTGATATTTAGGACGCAGTTGAATACGTAAATTATTATTGTATACATACCTTGTTGAGAAATGATCGTGCTTATAATCTCTAAGCTACGGGAGAACTTGCTTAGAAACTTAGCATAACACTGCGAGGAAACACGTTTTATCACGCATACTTAGAATGCGGACTAATATGTTCATTTAATGGGAGATTTTGAGTGCACATTTTACTCTTCTAACTGATGTTTGCTGAATTATTTAGCGCAGAGGGAGATGCGTTTAAACTTGCCTGGCGTTAATGCAGGCATTCAGATGATGCCAAATTGTCATTCAAATGATGTTGGTGAGATTTTTGAAATTCTAGGTTGAACTTCACTTGGTTATTTTTGCAGCCATTTCGGGACAACTTCTCGTGTTATTTACGCTCATGTCCGTAGCGGAGCAATCGTATTATAGACGCGTGAAATTTGAGCAATGCTCTATTGCCTCACAGCTGGTGCGAGCGCCATGAAGATCGTCTATGTGAGGGGATTTTGTTTTGCAGTTGACTTGCCCTCAAAGGTAGGCGGTAAAATTAATCTTTACGTCGCAGACGGCATGCGAAGAGGGGAGCAGTAAAGGACTCGTATCTGTGCTTTAGAGTTGATTTTGTCAAAACCCTTCAGCGCTTTTTTCATTATTATTTGCCAGGTCTTGCTGTGAGTACAAAGGCATTTTCTGGTTCTGGACTCTGCTTCGAGTCAGTAGCACGGATACGTCGGGCATTTCGATGGCATCACGAAGCCAGCCTTTGTTCCTCGTTGCCCGCTGTGGCAGGCCTTTGTTCAGGTGCAGCCTTGGCATGGCGAGTAATTCAGTTAAGGCACCCAGCAGGAAGCTCTGTTGTCGCGCTCCTTTGACGTACTAGCGGCGCATTTGAATAACTGCGAGATTCTCTTACAGAGCATGTTGAGCCAGCAGGTTTTCATTGTAATTTTGTGTTTCTTTTAAATATCTGTTTTATCGCCGAGTTCTTTTGTTGGGTACGGTGAGCTATTGTAACGTACATGTGGTATTTAAAGTTATCATTACTCAGTTCAGGAAATGTACAGTCGGTGGAAGCCGCCTTGCCTATGAAGGATGTTGGACTAACTGAACAAATTTGAAAAGTTATATTTGTATTAAGCCGTCTGTCGACTGAGGAGCAGTGCTACGTATAATTCCTTCCTGTTTACTTCTAGTTATGAATCAAAGGTAGGCTTCATGGGACGCCAACCTACTTTTATCCGTGCTTCTGTTGTGTTGAGTAGCAAGCAAACGCTACTTCTATTGTGTAGCTAACAAACTTGGATGTCATCCAATATCAGCATGAGAACACTCCGCGTTCCAAACGTTGCACTGATGCTAGCGCAGCCAAATTTGTGCTGCTCACTGGAGTTTGCCGGTCACGTCACAGCGCTGGCCGAGTCGTGTTGGGTGTTTGTCCTTGTATTGAGCCTCACGGTGTTACGCTTCCACCTATTACCTAGCTTAAGTTTAGGAGTTTTGAAGTCAATATTGGGTTTATCAGTGCACAGTCATATGTTACATTTCAATAAGTGTTCTATTTTGGTGTAGGTTTGTCCTAGTGGCGCCTTGGTGAGATTTTGTGGTAAAAGCAAGCCATTCAAATGAAAGTGCCCTGTGACCTGACAGTCGCACACTACCAAACAATCTATGCTGCACTGACCTGTCTATTATGTCAGTTATGCTTCCGAGTCTTATAACCTCACAAATTTCCTTCTTGGTGCTTGTCCCTCCTTTCGGCCTTTTCTTCTTTGAAGCTCGCATGGTGATATTGTTCATCGCAGAATTACGGGAAGCCGGCTGTGTGTTCAGAGAGTTGACGTTGTTCAATACAGTTACCATATCCTCCCTCTCCCTCTATGGTGATATTCTTCAATGCAGAATTGCAGGAAGCAGGCAATGTCTTCAGTGAATTGCTGTTGTTCAGTACGATGAATCTATTCTGCCCCTCCAACATCACTACCGTTTTGTTTGTGCGAGTCTCCCACGTGACTGCTGTGGTTGTCTCAGCTGGCAGAGACGGACAGATAAGATGAAGTTTCCAGGGTGCAGTAGCGGCCTACCGATATTGGGACAACACTTGGGGCGTTAGGGAGTTAATGAACTATCTTCGTGTGATTAATGCTTACGACCTAATTTAAGTGTTTTGGTAATTTTGTTTTGCAGTTGACTTACCCTTCAAGAAAGAGGGTTGAATTAGTCTTTGATCACAGACGACTTGCGTAGAGGGAAGCTGTAAAGGACTCGTGTCCGTGCTTTAATGTCGTTTTTATCAGCACCCTTCCACATTATTATTATTCAGAAGCAATGAAGGGGTGGGGCCATGTTTAGTGTGCTCCAACATCTGCTCAATGTCACGCTTCTCTTTAATTTAACAGCTTTGAATGCTCTTTTAGCTCATGCTCTCGTCTTTGCTACACAGCTGTCGTTTGACTCTCGTATACTTGACGTCATGAAGGCATACTTTTATGCTCATGTTTACCTCGTCTCGTACCTGCTGCTATTCCAATCCTTTCATGTGGGATGCGTTACATGTCCGCATTTGCGTTCCTTTGAGCCGTGGTGATGTTTGTCTGAATTTGAGGCAGCGTTCCAGTGATCTGCTCCCAGTGCTCAACAGTCTAAATTTACGTCATCAAAGACCTTTAACCTTAAATTTGTCCAGCATCAACGAAATTTAACCTTAATCCTTTAACGCCCGAGAGGACATCAGTGTCCTCTTTCAAAAATACCCTCAATATATTGAATTTCTTGTTCAATTAGTTCCCCCAATGTGTTGTTTGAAGTTCACTGCCGAGTGGCAGTTCCTTTCTCATCCTGACATCGGTGACTGCCTGATGCCGGCGCCAGTTCAGTGACGGTGCTTGTGTTAACGGTAATATGAGGAAGAAATTTCGGACGTTAAAGTGTTAAATTTATCGTCGAGGAAATTTAGCCCCAAACGTATCCGTCATTATGGAAATGAACTCTTATCTTGGCTACAACTTCTCGCACCTCCCGGGAATGTTGATCACTTCTCATCACTGTCGGGAATGTTGATAATTTCACAATCCAGCCATGTGTACTGAGGGAAAAACTAATGCAACTTCCGTTCTGTTGCAAGCTGTGTTTGTGTGTGTAACTTTCATGGCAGGGTTGTCTGAATGGGCTTTGTTTCATGATCCAAATTGTCTAATGTGGTCTTTTTCAACGCTCACTAATCTGCGTGCAGTATTTTACGCCTGTTCCTAATCTCGTTTGAAAATCTGATAAAATTTATTGTCCATCACAAATATTTGCTGTGTTCTGCCAAAGCGTGCTTCTGTCACCTTTTTTTTTTGGTAAGGTTGTCTCATGGAGAGAAAGTGGGTTGAGTTTGGCATGAGGACTGTGGGCTGATGTAGCTAACTATTTGTGTGCTGGTGTTGTTTGCCTCCTTCACACGCTGCGTTCTCCTGCTGAGTGCTGAGCAGACATTGCTGGCCCCTTGCACCTCGCTCTATCTTCTCCTTTGTAATGAAGAACACTTGAGCGCTATTGGCAAGCCCGGTACATATGCATTCAAAATAAAGGAGCTTTGGGGTGTCGTTCAATTTAAAAAAGGTAATTTGGGCTTCCAATTTTGCGTGTTGAATTTCAGTCGAGATTGGTTTGCGAACGACGGTTGCTGACCTGCCTCTTCTCACCTTTGCTTTGATGAAACTAAGTTTTCTATTGTAATTGCTCGTGAAAAACATTTGTTTTCCGTTGCGATCTACGGAAGAGGCGGAGACGGGCAGTGCAAGAGCATGACAGATCTGCTGCAGAAGGACCCATGTTATTCTTGCGCTGACGGCATGCGTAGAAGGGAGCAGTAAGGGACTAGTATCCGTGCTTTAAGGTTCTTTTTATCAACACCATTCAACTTTATAATCATTTAATCTAGCAGTGGTGTTGTCAGCCTGTTGCTGCGTAATTCTTCGAGCGTGGACGCCTGTCGCCGCTATTCTGACGCAGTGTGTGACCTGTCGAGATGCTTATTTTATATAAAGGCTTTTGCGTTTGCGCTTGTCCCTAAGCAATGAGCCATTTGAAGAGCCTGTCCCTAAGTAATGGACGCGAGCAGAACGCAGATACTTAGGTTAGTGGGGCTAAATGTAAAAGAGTTGCGTTTTTGCAGTGTCGGTTTTAATATTGAAGCACCTCTTTCCTGCATTGAGTTCATGATGAGGAGCCTGGCCGAGTTTTGCCCCGAGCGAATCTTCAGTTAAATCTCGTAGTGGCCACCGATGCAAGAATCAGGGAAGGATGACTAAATCCTAACTAAATTAAGAAATATGAAGGATGTGAGATGAACAAATCTCGGAGCTGCATTTACTGAGGCTCACGTACGCTTCTTCCCTCGTATTCTGTGGTGATGATTTATTCTTAAGTGGCTTCTAGTATGCCAGCTATCTAGTTCACTCACTTTTGTAGTTGTTGTTGATGTTGTTAACGGTTATGTTTTCTTGTGGTATGAGCTTCCGTGGTACCTACGCACGTTCCTTCGAGACCAGTCAAACGTTGTGTTGTGTTTCATTTGGTCATACTTAGCCTGCTATTAATTATTATTATTATGGTTAGAACTATTATTTACCTGCATAAGTTAACTCATTTTGAATGTCTTACTTTTTACTGACGTGTGTTGTTCAGCAACGCACTCGCTTGATGCGCCCTGGCTCCATACAGTAATGGTGTCGTTATTGAGGGTAGAAATGGTCCATTAGATGGCAGGGTGCACTTCAACCTTTCTTAAGTTGTGTTCTATGAATTCCTGCAAGAGAAGAGTGGCGCGTTGTCCATTCCTCGCTCCCTTCGAACTTTATTTCTGTTCAGATATGTTCGGAGCTATTTAAGAAACAAGCACGTTTTTATTTATTATTATTTTATTGCTATTATTACTTTCTGGTTTACAGACCGAGATCAATTTTTGGGTCCACCTTCATGGAAGCAAAAGAGGCAAAAGCATTGGAGGCTCTCACCGCCACGATGGCGAGGGTGCTGTGCATGCTCCATAAGTTTTTAAGGACGCAGCGACTGGATACCTCAGAATATCGCATTAGATTCCGCACCTGGTGTGCCATTCCTCATAATTTGCTCTCCAATGGTGACCGCAGTGTCCAACTTCATGCGCAGTCTATGTTACTTCTGTGCTGAGTTCGCGTCTTCATTGAAATAACAGGGTATGTAGGCAGCATGTGATCTTCATTTAATCTTCCAACCCAAAAAATGGTTGAGGTGTGGCATCGCACTGCAGAATTTAGAGCACAATTCATGTCATTTTTATGCTTGATGCTGAGTAACTGTTCTCGAGACCCGTGATCGAGCAGCTATTGTTGCTTCCTCAATGCAAATGCAATAATTCGATAAGTTAATCTTGTTAATTTGCCCTCCGTTCTTCCTGGAGGTCGGATGATGCATACCTCTCTCTCTCTCTCTCTCTCTGTCGTATTGTGTAGTCCGAGTCCAGGGCTCTTCGCTTTCTTGAAGTGGCATTTCACTTTCTGGTAGAAGTGTGTGAAGGTTTTCTTGTAACCTGGCCTAGGTTACGTTTTGCCTGCGACCAGATTTGAGCCGTGTTACCGTAAGGCAATTTCGTTCTTAAGTGTTACCATTACTTTGCTGTTCAATTCTGTGGCTGCTGGCATTCTACTGTGTTTCTAGCGTAACGTTTATTGTTCTTAAGCATAACTCGAGGGTTCTGCTGCTCTAATTCGTTGTCTTCACCATGACTCATTATCTTGCGAATGTTGTTGTGTAATGGTTCATTATTAATATTATTATATTTTGTTCAGCGTCGAGAAGACAAAAATCTCGTCCCTCTAACCTGCGTTCTTGTGTTTCTTTGTAGACATCACTAACTTATTCTGGTCGTCAGCATCTCGACAAAGGTTCTGGCGGCGATACTTTCTGTTTTTGGTTGCTTGCTTTGGTTAATTTGTTTCGAGCATTTTGTTGCCGTTTCTCCAATGGGGTTTCCCTCGTTTGTCTGTTTGAGTGCATTTTTTAAAGCGAGTCGTTATTTTTTCCCGTATTCTTGTGGTTGTGATGAGATCTGCCTAGACTGACAACCTCTCCATTCGCGTGACGCATTCCTTTTTCTTACGTAGACGCGTGTTTGTTTTTGGTGGTTCAGTTTTTGGGGGCCCTCGTGCTCCCCTAATTTCTTGGCTTTAGCAGCAAGTGCCTATTTTTGAAATGACCTTAGTCAAAGGCTCTTTGTTTTTACGGTTGTTGGTGTGGCTCCTGACTTGTTGTTCTTACTTCCTTGCACGAGCAAACTGAACGAAAGAAATTAGGCAAAATTTCGACCCATCCCCACAGCACAGGAAGAACGCCTCGAACGCCAGAAAACATATTTTGCGATGCTAAAGTAGCCTTCAGTTCTGCTGGGAACGACTAGGTGTTGTGGAAACCTAATTCGCTGTTTTTGTTAGATTTATATCAGTTGCGCGAGAAAAAATTGCTTTCGTGCTTCAAAAGTTGCTCTATGAATGTGTGGGATTTTTTTAGGTTTTCATATTGTCCCGTCGGATGGCCAGTCTCGCTTTGTTTGTTGGCATTTTATTTTAGATGTTTTGGCCTCAAATTCTCAAGAGAATGAAACATTTTAAATTTCTATAAATACGCCTTGTCGGTGGTAGCCTGCCAAATTTTCCTTTTTTGCGACCAAGTTTAGAGCGCTAACTTGATGACTTTAAATAAGAATAAAGGTTGTACGGGCAATATCTGACTTAGAGAGGCATGGTGTCGGGGTAGGACTGGGTCTCTACTGTGTTGGCAAATTATCCTCCTAAGGGTGCCGAGTTTATGACTAAGGATTATCGTTTTCTTGCTCACTTATTTAATTTAGCTAATATTGCGTGTGGTGGAGATGTGAAGGCTGGTGCGGTGTGAAAGCCTGCTTGTGAAAACCTCAAGTTCCACGGTCTGTTGAATTGAATCTTGGTTTTCTGAACTGTGTCCTTAACTCAGGGTATTCTGGAGTGTAGTCTCAGCGACTGCTCCTGGAGGCGTATTGTTGCTGTGCGACGAATTCCCAGTCTGACAATTTCCGAGTTGCATTTATAATTTCAGTCGCTCAATTCAGAAGCCATAATTGGGCGGCTAAAATCATAGATGCCCCGGGAAAAAAGTAAGATTCATTTGAAGAGAAGCACGAGCTTGCTTTCCGAGGAGTTTCGACGTTGGAGATTGGTTTTGCAGAGCGCTTTCAGAACTCGGGCTCGGTCGCGTTCGTCGCCCTCTGTTGTGTGTGTTTGTGTGTAGTATTCTGTGTAGCGTCATCCTTCGAGACAGCGTCTAGCCGTGTCTGTGTATTGTGTGTCTCTCTGTGTTACGATGCTGCTCCACTCGCACATTTTCTTGCTGTGTACAACTTGAGGCACCAGTTTGGATGCTGTCGCCATATAGGGCGTGAAATTTCTATTCGATGTTGACATGTTCCCGGCCCTAGCAGGGTCACGTTTCAATTCTGCTTTGTACGGCTTTTAACTACTGCAATTAAAGGAGATGCGAACGGCCAATAAGTAGAGACAGACTCGGACTGAGTTGAGTTGAGAGAGCCGCGCTGTCCCCGTTGTTAGGAGTTTAGTTCTCGCTCGGCGTGATAATAATACCAAGTGCTCAAGTATCAAATAACGTTGCTATGCACGAGTGTTTGACGTGTTCGTGGTAGGTTTAGCATAAGCAACCCTTGAAACACTTCAGCATGCATGTCCCGCCCCCCTCTGGTCCGATGCGTATTCTCACTTTAGTCCGTAAGTCTTCGCTTCAAAAACTCATTTGCAAAATGCCAGCCTTGCATTCTAATTCTCAGCTGTCGTCATCGCCAGTGCGTAGCTATGAGTGAATCCATAGCTATTCCGCTGCGAAAAATTGCTGGCTTATTCATTGATAATAACTTTGTGCGACAGCTATTTAGGAATCATTATTTTTATTTTTCTTCAAGCTGCTATGTATGTGGAATTGTGTTGAAAGCCTGCAATGGGCAGCTTATGAATGTATTCCAGCGCTACTGCTGTCTCTCCTAGTTGATAAGTTCTTTGGAAATGGCGATATGTTTTTATCTCATGACTAATGGAAGTGTGAGGTATCCATGTGAAGGGATTCTACGGGACTCCCACGCTTGCTTCTTTAACTCCTGTGCACGGAATGCGGTCCGTGTTTCATTCAACACGATTCAGTGTGCGTTTTGCAGCTCTGTTTCTTCTAATGTTGTGCCGCAGTGTTCCTGCGCTAACTGAGACCTTTACTTCCGGAAATTTGGGAGGCGTTTGCCCGCGCGCGTTTTTTGAAAAGCCTCGTTAAATTTTCACCCGTGACTTCACTTGCTGTGAGTGGAAATACCTGGATTTATTTAATTGCCGACTTTGCTGCATAACTCGGTGTCCTAACGCAACCAGCGCCCAAACATGTGCGTTGAGTGACATTCGTGTTGGACTCCTTGCGAGGAAGGACATAATGAATTGTGCGACCATCTCGGTGTTCTCTTTATGTAGGCACCTTGGTGAGCCACAGGTCCTGACGGTGCAGTTGTGCCCGTAATGATCACAATATATGAGGTCATGCCTGGTTCAGCAGAGAGCCATCAGTCGCTGAACATGAGATTGTCGTCCGTAATAACATGTAAGATTGTGCTTGGCACAGCGGAGTAATTATATCGCCAGTATTCGATGTCCGAACGAAAAGCACTTCATGTTTCCGTGCAGGTAACTGCGTATCCGTTCTACCGCGCCCCGCCTCTTGCAGGTTGCCGCGTGTGTGGTTGCCCTGCGGTACGGGAAACAAGGTAGGCTCATTTCTATTAGGGAAATACGCCTCTTGTTCGGCTAGCCAATAGAACGGCTTTATTTCTAACAAACTTTATGACGTCACCATTGCGACATGTCGTTAGGCCAATAGTGTTGCCAGATGCAATACGAGCGCTGCTATTGGTTCGTTGCCATGACGTCAGCATTGCCACACGGTCGACGGAAAAAGACTGGTTTGACCCTACCTTGTTTCTCTACCGTGGTATCCCCTCAGTCGCAACATCGGAAGGCTGATGTTAGTTGAACGCCACATGTGGGACAAGCATCGCCACTTCGAAGCGTCAGGCGGACTGGCATTGTCAATACTACAGCGCTCGTCTGAGAGGTGTGTGGAATGGAGCTGTGGTAGACTAGTGCGATACGCGCCATCTGTCTGCCCATCTCCGCCTCTTGTACTTCTCTTGTTGATCCAGGATCAATTTCAAGGCCTGCTTGTAGACTTGTCGCTGCTTCCGCATTTTGCATGCAAAATTGAGTACACAACGTCTCATTCATATGTAAGATCTACACAGCTACTACCGTATTTTTCCATACGAACTTGAATACAAGTCGTTCACTCATGTTTGTCCGCCTTTTTAGGGCGAATTATATGCTGACTAGTTCTTCGTGTTATTTTTAAGTGTGTTGTTATGTAAACTCGTTGAAACTTTGAGGCCCAGCCATGCTAAGGGAAGTAACCCAGCAGCTGCAGGGTGAGGGTGGTAGTCGCCAGCAAACAAAAATCCCATGCTCGGGGAATTGTTCTCAGCGATGAATGATTTCTTTTGAACGCTTCCCTTGTGTTGTTCAGTGGCATTCGTTTTGGTTCCTTCCTGCTTCCATGACGACTACTTGCGAATTTCCTGAAAGTAAATTCTTTCATTCGCAATGTCTGCAATGGTTGTTGGAAGATTCGTCGGATCGCTCCTCAATTTGTTAGATTGTCCCTCAATTCGTTGGATTGTTTCTACAATCCTCAATTCGTTGGATTACTCCACAATCGGTTACTGCGTTAAGTCTGTTTGGCTTCACTTAAAGATAGGGATAATGCTTCTGAGAAACTCGTACAACGTTCGAAATGTTTGCCTGCGAGGAAGGCGAGATGTTCTGTAGTTGCGTGTCTCTAGTGAATGTAAGTAGGAAACAGGCGATGCACTTCGCTCAGCTCTCTCGCTTACTCCAGTCCGCGCTTCAACTTCAGCCTGCAAGTGAAGGACCACTTGAATTAATACACTCCTTCAGCGGTCCTCATCAGCTTCCGTACGCTTCTCGTAGATTGGGACAATAATAGCTTCTAGGTGCTACGTATTCCTACGAAACACAAAATGTCTAAATATGTACTTGAGTAGAAGGTGTTAGAAGAGTGTTCGTTCTCGTTGTGTAGCTTTTGTTGTTCAATATTTTTATTGTTCAATATTCTTGGTGGTGGATGGTGTGTAGGGGACCCGTCAGAAGCGTCTTGCAGAAATACATACACTATTTAGCATCGTCATCAAGTGGAGCTTCAAGTCCGTACGTGACGAGAAAGGCGGCGTGTTGTCCGTTTCTTCGCTGACACTCCTAGCAAACCAATTAGAAATTGGTTCATTTTCAACCCGATGTTTCAAATTAACGAGTTCTGGTCGATGTCGTACATCGGCAAGACGCTGCTGTTGAAATCAAACTCGATATGTGATGAGTTTGTGGTTCACGGGAACTTTCAACTTGTCTCCGATGTACAAGTTAGGGAAGAATGAGTCAGCTTTCTGACTGAGCGATGATTGGAATTTAGTTAAAGCTTTCAAAATGAACGTTCTAAACTAACGAAGAAAAGCGTTCTACTCTAAATCCAAATAAGCGTTTCAAAATGTTCCAATATGTTCTAAATGAGCATTTCAAAATTTTCGGACATGTCATTCACCAAAACCACGTCCCAAGTTGATAATTTCGGTCTCGCATCGCGCGCCCGGACCCAGCTGACACTCCTAGCCCACCTACCTCATGGGATGTGACGTCCTACTTGACTCACTACATGGCTTATGACTTTTGGTGTAGTCTCTTAGTAAGTCGATCTTGTAGCTTGGTTTCTGTGGATGGTTAGCTACCGAGTCATATATGTGTAGGGTTGGAATAAGTTTTGACACTTTGACTGCGGCAGACAAACCTGAAGTTCAATATCAAATTCGAATATAAAGTTTATTGTTGTAAGCAATGTTTAAAATACTAAACATTATCTGGACCATGTTTTCACTTAGTTTTAATTAGGTATCTTTAAAAATTGAGTTTGTGATGTCTGGTTGGTGAGCAACATGAAGAAAATTGCCTCAGTGACCAAATGTGGCTCACGTCGCAGTCAAAGCGTTAGTCACTTTTGCTTAGTTGACTCGAGCCGTCGGGCATGTACCGTTCGTGCTCCTAGCATCGGTGTGGGCGCTGTGATCAGCCACAGATCTGTGTTGCTGTCGTTATCTACCTTACCTTCTACTACTCCAGTCTACCGCAGCGCGCCGCGGCCAAACTATTTGTACTGTAGCGAACAATGTTAGTGTTTTCCTCGAACTAGGGAATTGTTGAAAATAGTCGTTGATGTTTGCAATGTAGACTTGTGTTTGTTAGACGACTTGGATGCAGAGCCCTCATGCGCAAGGAGCTACCAGCTCTGCGTGTGTGTCGCTCCGTAAACTTAAGGATGCAATTCGTTGGCAGCTGCGCTGGCTCACGGCGGAAAAAGAGCTTCATTAGTTTGTGTCTTTTGTAGTGAGTGTGAGTCGGCTGAGTGGAAGCGAGAAGTTGCTCCTCGTGCGCACTTAGTTGCATTTGGCAAGCGCGAGAGGTGCGAAAACTTGGTGTTTCCGGTTAGTATTTCTCTATAGCATGGACCGCTGGGTGTGTATGCAGGTATTGTAGCCTCCACAACCGGTGCCGCATTTGTGGTAGTGATGACTGTGTAGCTGTTCTCTCTCTCTTGCTGTGTAGGTCCAAAGGTCCCATTTTCGCGCTAGATCAATTTCCCAGGAACTCATGAAGAAAAACTTGACAAAAATTCTCTTACTTTGTATGTCTAAAAGTGTCTTTCTTTTTCTCGCTCTGGATCAATTGCCGAACAACTACGTAAAGAACGACTACGCAGAAATTCTAAGCGACCAATTGGAACCTTACTTAGGATACGCGAGGAGAGTCTTCAACATAAGGAAATTAAGCAAGTTTGCCCATTAAAATAAAGCTGCACACAAAACCGGACTCTACGCTGTAGTTCTTCAATTCACAGAAAGAAGCAGACCCTGTACCGACACCTCGCGTAAGTTAATTCTAAACGAATGTTCTGTTATTTGGAGAGCGTTAGCTGAACCGTTGGAGAAGCTCTCGTTTTCATGTTGGTGGCGTGAGTGGGTGATGCGGACGTAGTTGTGTGGGGTAGTATTAACAGTACAGCTGACTGTGACCACTGGATAAACACAATCAAATGTTATAGTAGTGTGTAGTGTTTTCTCTTTATATCTTAGAATACCAATTGTAGAATTCATTTAGTAGGTGTGCTAGTTCGCTATCTTAGCTTCCATGCTCTTCGTAAGTCTGTAACTGTTCGATAGATTTGCCTAGTATTCAGAGGGATGTTTGGTCTCCAGGCAGCTGCGCGGCAGCGGCGGTCCCACCAAAAGTACCTTCAATACTCTCCTAAGTGTTTTTTTCACTTATAACAAACTAATTCATGTCCGTAATTTGTCTTTTTTGGGACAAAGATGCGTCCGGTTTTAACAAGTGTAGTCTACACTCGCTTGCAGAAATACATTTCTTATTCGCACAAAAAGTCGACGTTTTCCACGCATGTAACCTTGAGAACAGCAGAAACAATGTTCAAATTCGTCACAGGGAAATCCGTTTTGTTCGCCTCTATCATCTACATGATTCCATCCAAAAAGTTATCGAGAATCGTGCATGGAGATGCGTAAAATGCTCGAGTCTTTACCGTTAAGTTACTTTCTTTACTTCAAGTGCATGTTCTTGTGTGGTGCGGGGGTGGAGGAGCGACTGTGTGTTACACTGAAGTGTTTGTTGTCAGGCCTCATGTCGGGCCAAAATAGCCGGAATTTGCCGTTTTATAATCAAATTCTACTCTACCAATCACTGTGCAGGTGTCAGGTGCTGGGAGAGATATTTATAGCCCCGCTTCATTTCTGTAGAGCTAAATTTAATAATTCCAGGCAGCGAAAGACTAACCTCTGATCAGTTAGAGGCTTTAATGTTCATTTCGTAGAGATATAGGACAAATTAACACTTGGCTGCGGCAGGTGGAACTGAAGTTTAGCATTCAACTCAAATTTTAAGTTCAGTACCTAATCTTGAAAATAGCAAAGATTAACTGGATCGTGCCTTCATTCAGTTTTGGTTGAGTATTTGTGGATATTGAGTTTGTGACTACTGTTCGGTCAGTAGCATTATGCAAATCCGCTCCGTGTACCACCGGTGGGTCACGACGCGACCGAAGTGCTGCAAGTACCGCTGCTGCTGCGTAGCTGCTCAGGGAGAACAGTTCAAGAGTTTGCTAGCCTCGATGTGCTTTACAGCGACAGCCATTGTGTGGTGTTCGCCCACACTCCCATTACTCCATTACTAATGTTAATGATCATCTTTTGAGGTACTTCTTTAAATGCCTCCGTACAACGCTGTGGTTTGAGTTGCTCAACGCGTGTGCTGGATAACTACATTATTTCCGTGTCGCAGTTGTGAACGTCGACGCTTTGGTCGCAAATTGAAGCTTCGGCGAAGATTTTTGTTCCTCGTTGAGTTACATAGAAGACGTTTCCGTGTTTTGAGCGACGTATTTGTCATGGTCAGGCTTCACAGAACAACTTGCGCATGTGAGGTTGAGTTTACCCTTGTCATGATGTTCCTACTGTTGTCTTCGTACGAGTTTTGCGTGTATAGAAACTGAACGGACCCTCGTACATTCTGTGTTCGAGTCATTGCTCTGTTATTCTCTCTTTCTTCAGTCTGCCAATGATGGTCCTAACTCTTCCACTCCAGTCCAATTACTTGTAATTCAAGCTTCGTTATGTGTCATTCGAGTTGTTGAATGGAACCCGTGCTAAGATTCCGTGTGGTCGGAGTATCCATCGATGCTAAATCTGTTGACTATGTGGAAGCTTATCTTATTCACGTA
This sequence comes from Platorchestia sp. MABIK, assembly GCA_014220935.1. Lineage (NCBI taxonomy): Eukaryota > Metazoa > Arthropoda > Malacostraca > Amphipoda > Talitridae > Platorchestia > Platorchestia sp. MABIK. The sequence continues at coordinate 36,672 of JACJUY010003229.1, read as the reverse complement.
GCAAACTGAGGTGGTAGTGAACAAATTTGAGTTTGGTTTTGATACGCGGAACTTTTTGTGTGGAACGTCGACAACGATTCCTTTGTTTACTCATTTACGCTAACGTGGGAATGTTCTCACGGAGAATTTGTGAAGACGTCGCGTACTCGTCAAGGCAATTGGAGGGCAAATATGCAGAGTGGCCTAACCCACAAAACACACAATTTTAGGACACTCAAGTTAGAGGCGTGGTGTTCATGGTAGGGTTGCCAAACTGGCTTTTCCTAGCCAAGTTACTAACTAGGACCGAACTAGGAACTAGACCACTCTGCCCGAAAGACATCTACGCAGCTATGAGGTGAAATTATCGCTTAATCCACTCTGCCAGTTTTGACCTCTGATTTGTGGGTTAGGCCACTCTGCATATTTGCCCTCCAATTGTTGTCGTCTGAGAGAACTTTCAAATTTTAGTTTCCTGAAAGAGAAAATGCTTCACGACGACCCAATATTTGAACGCTTGGTTCTCAAATGAAAAGCAGCTCGTTCGAGCTGAAAATAATTTAGAAGCCTTTGGAAACACTGCATTCAGTAACATTAAGCTTAGAAAATAAAATAAAGAAAAGCTTAGGCGATCACAACGCTACCCAGTACTTCCGCTCTTGCATTTTTCGTTTATTTTAAGCGTGATTATTATAACACTTTTGAATATGGCATGAGAGCTTACCAAATTTGGCGAGATATCGCGCTACCTGTGGACGTGCCGAGATGTGAACGGTGCCGCGCCTTGTACTTTCATAATCGAGTCTTTCGAGTAGCGTATTCCGTTCAGTTACTTGGCGCAGGGATTATTCTATCTTCCAGGATATCAAAAATGCCGTGTGTTGCCCAGCTGTGTTCACGATGTCACGAGACTCCTAGTTTTACTATTCGTTCATTCGAAAGAATTTCTCGTTATTTAGGTTGAGAATAAATTGACACTATCGAAAGCAGTGGGAAAGCACAAAAATAATAATGATAGAATAAATTGACGTTGTTTACACACTGCGAAATGTGCAAAAGTGGTCCATTGCTTTGCTTCTCTCTTACCTGTCCATTGGTCCGCGTTACGGGATGTGAAAATTTTACTCTTCCTCATGCTGATGGATCCTGAAGTTGCGACCCGTGATCGCCAGGATATGCCTGGTCTTGCTTTTTCGTGGGGCATCTATAATTTTAGCCGCCCAAGCGTACATGCACTGGGCAGCTACTGGCACAGATGCCCGGCAAAAAAATCAGACTTGGTAGACGTCCCAAAGGCTGACATTTGTGAAGTTAGTTTTGGCTTGGAACTCTCCGCTCATCTGTCATCCTCCTTGCTGTTTATCTTTCTATAAACATAAAAAACCGTTCCTAGGGTTTTCTATTCCCAAACTTGCAGTTCTATCGCTTTTAAAGTTGAAAGGTAGTTTGTGTGCAATCGCGTTGTAATTTTTTTTCTAATTTACTCATTGGCGAAAAGAAGTGCGGAAAAATTTAAGACCACGTGACGTGGTATTGAACCGAGGAGCTTGCAACAGCGTTATAGTTAGGCTAATATACATATATTCCGTACATGTTTCATCCATACTGTTCTTTTTTGTAGGAGTACTTACGTAGGTTGTTTGATGCTGCAACGCATCGTGGAATGTGCTAAAACACTGAGATGTGTCTTGCTTTACTGAGTACACGTAGCGTTCTGCCGCGTGTTAAGTGTCCGTGTTATACATATGTTAGCGCCAAATATCAGGGCCGTGTCCGGCTTTTGACAATCTCTAGTTTATTGCAGATTTTAATCGATAATAATAGTAATGGTAATTGTTTATATGGAGGCTCGCAATATCAGCTGCCTCGCCCACACATCTCCCAAATGAACGCCCAAGTAAAGTATGCTTCTTATCTAATGGTATGCGCCCGCCTGCCTCTAGCACCAAAATCAAATAAGTTCCCGAGGGATCACGTGTCTGCTCAGTTAACACATAATGCTTATTATTATTACCTAATGATAGTAAGCCTTTCTCTGCGAAACATGTGAGCTCGCTCGTCTCCCAGGGCTGGTGCGTGCAGGGGCTGCGTCCACAACACTGTAACCTCATTGAAACTATGCGTCAGTTTCATACTTCTCGAAAGATTTTTCCCGTCTACTGCTGGCGATCCCCGTAGAGACGTTTCCGTAGAGTTATTATTGTTATTATTTTCAAAAGATCATTTTCTCGCCGTAAAATTTACCTTGAAATGGAAGCTTGAAGTTTACCATCTTTTGATTTCATTTCGAAAATCCCGTTGATGTTTTTGTGTATTTTCTCGGTCACAATTGGTAAATGTCGATGGAAGACGGAAGTTTGAAACTTACCATCTCCTGGCTTCATTTTATAAATCCCGCTAATGTTTTCATGTATTCTCGGTCACAGCAGGCGTGTGTTGCTGCGTGCGTGCGTTAGACTTGAGTGTGGCGAGACGCAGTCGAGCTGTACGCGCCGGTGCTGGGCGGCGTGACGCGAGCTCTCCCTTGTCACGATTGTGGGGTCATTCTCAGGTCGAGTTGATCTTTTATTCGCTCTCGTAGGATTATGCGCTCTAGCTTAGACGCCGCCCGGTTGGTTGTCGGCGGACTTGTAGTGTAGACGGATTTGGGATTTTTCACTTCGTAGCGTTAGAGTAGCGGGTTGATCGTCTAGATCGAGGTATTGTGCCGGAACTTAGCTAGCTAGAGAATTGCTATAATTATTGACTTGTTATATTCTATGTGATGTCCCATGACGCTTTACGGTAGGCATAATTTTGACACAGCTTCACAGGAGTGTGTAGTAGATCATTGTAGCCTCGGTGACTGTTAGGCTTGATAGCAGCAGCGTGTGTTAATTAGTGTATGTAGAGCTCACGTCTCTTGGTCCTCTTACTCTATTCTAATAATAAAAATATCCTCAGCAACTTCTGATGATTGAAGCTTGATTCATTTGTTCAATTCGTCCTCCTCGATCTGTAGCAAGTCTTTTATTCAGGCCGCAATGATAGCTGACGCTACTGCCATGACATGCTCCCCCCAACTCGGGGCTGCTCGTGGAGCTGCGACTCAGCGAACGACTTGCGTTGCCTTGAGTGTCGAGCGAAGATGTCCTGCGTTACACATGTCCTCGTAGACCGTTGCTGTTGACCCGTAATACTTCACTCGAGTCTTGTTAGCTGCGCAGTTTTGTTGCTTGTTTTGCTCTGCTCTACCAGGCACACTTGCCGCTCTCTTACACCAACGTTGTGTCACACATTTTGTTTCATTGCTAAGCTGGAACTTGGCGTGTGGTAATGTGGCGCGCGAGTTGTTAGCGAAAAATTGCTTCATTCCGCGGAATTTTCTATGATTTCCTTTGTCGGCAAAGTGGCCAGTTGTTGCAATTGACGTGTTTTTGTTATTGATTGTTAAATTGTAGTGCTATTTGTGGGGTAATGTTTAGCTTTACGCACGTTTCTGAGTCAACTGAGTAACCTGACGATCATTCTTGACGTGTTTTATGTACTTCTTCTGTTCAAGTTTTTGAGTGGCATCTTGAATAATATTTTTACTTGGCATCCATTTCCATTATTACAAGTTGTTCGCAATAGATTCGGCTAAGTTGTTTACTAATGGACGACAGTTACTATACTCGAGTAAACTCTTACCTTACTTGCTTTGTTCAAGCATTTCCTGCTCCAGACTCTATGATGTTAATGAAGCCATTACACTAAAATAGGAAACTTTCAGTCGATGCAAATCTGATATTGGTTTAGATGTGACGGGTGTTCATTGTTGGTTTTCGAATGACTTATTTTCTCGTGCCACACTCGCACCAGCAATTACAGGCGTCTCCTGCACGTAGACTTTTCACACATGATCGAGTTGTTGAACTTACTGCGAGTTTTTTTTTAAATCAAACCACAAATAAAAGATTAACCGAGGAGTTAGATTTTATATTCGCAAAGAAATTTTTTCATAGATTAATGTAAAAATCCTGTCGAACAATGACTTTTTAATGCTGCAAGCGGTGGATATTTTGTGCTCGTCCTGCACTGAATGAGCGTTCCTACTGGTAAATAAAGGGTGCATCGTAAATTAATATCTAGCTTATATCAACGCGCATACCTCTGTAGTTACCGATCTGTACATCATTTTATGAGAGATTATTAGACCGTTCGGATACTGTGACTTGTGTGTATTGGTGAGCACCTCTACTCAAGCTTCGTGTGTTTCATTGTTCACAATTTCTAACGGCATTTTTTTCCATAGGAGACTCCATACCCGCGCCGTTATTGCTAAGGATGTTAATTCCCTTGATGTTCATTTATGCGTTACGGTAGAAATAGAATGTGTTCACTCTGAGCGTATCAAGAGTGGGCCGAGGTTCCCTGGTTGGGAAGACTTTTTCCGCGAAAATTTAGGCCTTAAGAGCACCGAAAAATCAACGCTTCGTTAATCAACGCCTTGCTTATTTTGGGGGTCATCATCGCGGCCATTTGGCGGCGACAGAGCCGAGAAATTTAGGCCTTGTGAGCACCAAAAAAATCAATGCTGAATTAAGCAGCTGTTTCCCTTGGTTGTTTTGAGGGTTCTCATCACGCTCATTTGACGGTGACGCCATGGTACACTAATGCAACAGTGCTCAGTGCGGGTGGCAGTCACTACGATCTGCTCCTCTAGCTGCTAGTGATGACCAGATCTCAGCGTAACGGGTACATGCGCTCCGCACTCTGGACCTGATATGCTCTGGCCCCCTTCAGAACACGTAAACCTGATCTTCAGCTGAGATTCACGAGGGCACAACACCTTGGTGCTCACATTACGCGTCCCGAATTGTTAGCGCGTCCTACTTCGCTGCTCATTTGTCCTCGCCAATTCTGAACTTATCCCTACATTTTTGTGGTACCTACTCTTAGCTACACAGTCTAACTTTTTCACCGGAGCATGCATGTTTTTCGCCGCCCGAGCGATTTAATTACTGGTGCGGCAAAAAACATGCATGCAGGCGGCGAAAAAGTTGACTGGGTATGGGTGGTGCTGGACAAGTTCATTGCTCTTACGTGTTTTTATTTAATACTTGAATTGTTGCTCCTGTTCTAGGGCTTAATGTCTCTTTGTGCCAAAACTGTGAATGGCCGCCGATGTCCGTACTCTTTGCGATAGGGTTAATTTCTACAGCATGATTTGTAACAGCCAAATAGCTCGACAACAGAGCTCCAGATTTAGCTTAGCTCACCATTACATTTAGTGTTGCCACTGCTCTGTCCCACCGGTCTGACAATACGGGTCTAGCTTCTATCTACACTGAGATCTTATTTATCTCTCTCATGTCAACTACTCGAATTGAGCTTTCGCTTGTCGACATATCATGCGCAACTCGCGCGCCGTGGTGCGCTGTATACAAACATCGCATCGATTCGTTCGTCTTTAGCGTCCTCAGGTGCTTTCAAACTTGTAAAAACGCTCGAACGATCCTCTCAAAATGCAAGAAACTCTCAAAATTTGGGCACAATACTTGCAGTTTTTTCTTTTTTTATTCTTGACCGAAGTTGTCGTAACTGAGTTAGTTCCAGTATTACGTTAATTCTTGTCTGAGGTTTAGGGCTCACTTCTAGAACTGTAAACTAACTGCTGGAACAAAAAGCAGGCGCAATATGCACTACGGGGGGTTGGCCGCAATTAACGAGGCGTTACACATGAGCTGCTCTTAATTAAGAAAAGATTGCTTCAGCTCTGATCCAACAGTAATGCAGTCTGCTGTATGTGTCATCTAGAGAGGGAGAGTTCGTCCGATACGCGCTAAAGCCTCAGAATTTTACTTATGATCACCAATTCAAAAACGCTATATTTTCGGATGATAAAATAATTCCCTTTGTTTGTTAATTTTTCTTGGAGTTTCAACCACTTTAACGTTTCAATTCCCCATTTTTTTGTAAATGTATATTTTGCCTGCGTTGTTGTGCCCTGCGTTGTTTTTTTGACACGACGGTTCTGGTAAGCAAACACCTGATGACATGAGTGGGCGCATCGAGCTTTTGATCACACCTTACTTTATGTTGACAAAATCTAAATTGATCTCAAATGGTGTTAGAATTTGTGAGAGCTACTCGCTCAAGTGTGATGGTGCGGGGGAAATCCCTCGTTTGGTGTGCGTTCCGTGGGAACCCAGTCTCAACTTTTTCGCCGCCTGCGTGCATGTTTTTCGCCGCCCAAGTAATTAAATCGCTTGGGCGGCGAAAAACATGCGTGCTCCGGCGAAAAAGTTAGGCTGGGAGTTGTGTGGTGGCACGATTTTGCAGGCGAGCCCTAAGGAAGAGTTACTCTCGCTCGCCAGTCAACTTGAGAGACTTTATAACCGGTCGGTAATGGATAATTGTGTTCGTGTATGAATAGAGAGATACGGTTATTGCTTTTCGAATTTTCTGCGTATATATTATTGTTCTTTTGTGCACAAGCTTTCACGTCCTCACAATATTACGCTTTCTGTTTTTTTTTTCATGTGTTTACTACGTTAAGCCTCTCATGTGCGTGTGTTCTGCCCTCGAGCATTTGATGTACAAATTGCTGCGCGGTTTCTGTTTGCAACATTGCTGGGGTCTACGAGAATTTAGTGTATAACTTGCATCGAACAAGTGTTGATTGAGGTACCATAACCTAGGGCTATTATGCAGTGTTTGGTTGTAGCTCGTAACCTCCGCAGCTCAAATCTCTCCAGAAACACAACCGTTCCCGCGTGCACCGTTTAGTGTCGACCGGACCTGCCCGGTCCGGCCACGACCATGTCTCTAGAGTCTTCTTCCTAATATTGTCTTGTTACTCTTACGACTATTATTGTTCTCGGCCAGTAACTCTCTCAACGACAGTCCAGCCATGAGCTAGTAATTCAACATGCTTGAAGAGTGCGATATCATTGCGAACTGGCTTGCAAAATCTATAATTCATAGAAAGTAAATTTTACGGGTAATAATGACATTAGATACGTAAATCACATGTGTGAAGTTAAAATTTACTGGTGAAAAAAACTCTTGATGTTCTTGAATATCCGAGATATTTACTAATGTGCTCCGTACTACTATGGTGCCTGTGTATGATTGGTATCTGAGAGTAACTCGGCCATGACCAACTCAAAATGTTCCTGTTGCCATATTCTACTGTGTTGTGAGGTTATTTAAAGTCGTGTTCTCAATAACATGCAATAGTTGTTAGCTTGCAAACAACCGGGCATTGATGGAGTCATTATATGTATTGTGTGAACATTGAGAAATTTAAGTACGACGATTTATCTTTACAACTTCATCTTAATAAAAAAAAAATATTCTTCTCTATAGTATAATTTAAGCGTAATTTACTACTTTCACTAAGGGAGATGAAGGGTACTACAAATTAAGAAAGCTCCAAGCAAGTTGCTCACGGATATTCTATCCCTATAATTTGTACCGATCTGGTACAAGGAGTATTTTTGGTACGTGGAAGAGGTCAGTGAAAGAGTATTGAGAACTGTGTGCGTGAGGAAGAAAGTGGGCTGTCGCTGTTGCTTGAGAGAGTCACTGCGTCGGGTGTCCTGGAACCACTTAGCTGTAGGGCTCTCATTATTACTATTAGTGTTGAATATGATCCCTAGTGTCGCTCCGTAGTTTTAAAACTCCGTTGTTGTTTCTCTGTGTCCTGCTGAATGGTCGTTGCTTTTGTTGTACTAGACTTGAGGATAGCATATGTGTCTCGGCCGTGTTGTCTAGCTGCAACTCTCGCTGTTTTGTCGGAAGCGTCAGTGGTTCTCTCCTGTCGAGTGAACAGATGGTGTCGTTAGATCTGATCAAAGGGAATTTTTATTTATTTTCATTATTATTGTTATTAGGTCATTGGTTGTAGTGTGGCTGAACAGGGTCGTCGTAAAGATTTGACACCAGCTGAGGGTATAGGTTAGCTAGCGAAGGAAGAGAACCGCTGTTGTGTTCTGACTAGCTCTAATTTCTTAGTTTGATCTACGCTTGCGTGAGCTGCGGCTGCCATGCTAAGGTACACCAGCTTTAACGAAGTTAGTCTCACGTTTTGACTGCGGGGTTTGATTTTCTTGTTCAGTTCACGTTATAGAAGTGTGGGCATCACGATAATGAGACGTGGTATTCAGCTGAGCGTGCACGAGGTAATGTTAGCAATAGAGGTGTCGAAACATCAGTGCTGATGACATGCCCACAGCATCTCTCTCGAAATTGCTCGTGTGGAGATAGCTCCATGACAACCAAGACGATTTTAAACTTTCCTTGCGGAATTGAAGGGCGTGCTTGTTTTCATTTTTGTCGGTCTACGGGGAGTAGTTGTTCCACTTTCGCATAACGCTAATTGCAGAACATGTACTTTAGTTTTCAACTGATGTTTAAGTTAACTTTAGCTCGTATCTTGTTCTTGCTCAACACAAATAATCCAAGTTCATGTTTTCTGTGCAGCTGCTACTTACCGAGATATTCTGTTGCTTGTTTTGAGGGCATAGTCAGTGAAGCATTACTGAGGATTCACGACGCCAAAATGGTTAAATAAGATGCCATTGTATTTAGAGCTTTGTAGTACAGAGCGATGCAAACACACACACACACACACGGTAGCGCTTTGTTCAACTACTCTTGCCTTTTTTAAGCAACATTTACAATTAAGGAACTGTCCTCCAAATCTTCCTCTTATGCTCATGTATCCATGCTCATCGTTTCGTAAGATATATTGTTATAATGAAGAATTAGCTTACAAATGGGAATGTTTAATTGGCTGCTCGTGCGTTGAAACCCTTGCTGGGCGGAGATCATTTTGTTTTCGTTATTCTTGCCTATAACGAAAGCACTTGTTCCTATTGTGTTGTGCCCGGTTGCATGTGACGCGACTTGAGGGTTGCCGAGTTTTACTTTTAGAAAGAGCCCCTGAAGCAAAAGACTTGGCTGAATTTCACTGTAGATTGTAATACATATAAGGGGCGGGGGCATTTCACTGTAGATTGGTTTCATCAAAAATGTACGGAGCGAGAGCAGTACATGTAAGGATGCTGTACGTATTTGTTCCATAGTTCACCCCTTCGGTTTGCGATGGGACGCAAAGGCCGCGCAGGAGACACGGGGCCGTGGTGGCAACATCGGCGCGCGCCTTGCAAGGGAATATTCAGGAACCGAGATTGTTTCTTACGTAATTAAGGCTTTTTTGTTTCTACGTTTATATCATGTTTTGTATTTGTGGTAATTTCTGCCTCATCAATGTTCCATTTCCAGTGTTAGGTTTTGATTTGTCGTAATTCAGTTACTGGTTATTGAGCGTGCGTAAGATAGTCATTGTCTCTTCTTGCTCTTTGGGAATGTTGGCTTCTCAAGCTTCACCTTAGTTTTATTATGGAATCCGTCATAGTCATTTTTATGCACTTCTTACCTATTTACTTAAGCTAGTACTTCCGGTAGACCTCGGTGTGTTGTATTTCTACTTTGCTGAGTTCTGAGGCAGAAATATTATTCGTTGCGATATTTATAAGTTTTGTTTGACATTTTTTACTTCCAAAAGAGCAATTTATAATATTTTCAAACCTAGTTTCCTAGAAGATTATGAGGACGTTTTGAAAGCCCGCACACATAGCAGCATAAGATGCCGTTTGTGTGCAGAAATGGATTGAACAGAAACCGATGTCCTGAGGCTTCTAAAGCTTATCGAAAGACAGTATATTCTTGGCTAGCGTTGTTTCCTGGTTTTGTGGAGTTTGTTTATGTAATGTATGGCTCTAGTCGCGTATTTATCCCATGTGGAGGTGCCTGGTACTGCTGTACGCTTACGCTCTTGGCTCTTGTAACCGCTGGCTCACCGAAGTTGTTAACTCAATTCAATATTATTGTTATGACACTGTTAGCATCTCGGCACGGAGGATTAGCACTAAAGCAAGTCACTTTCGCCTTAGTTAAAAAAATAAGATTCCTTCGTTTCCTTTATACGATTCTAGACGTAAGATATTGAGTGATATCTTACGTCTGGAATCGTATCAAGGAAACGAAGGAATCTTATTTTTTCGTGAGGAATCGTATCAAGGGGACAATATAATTTTGTATCAAGGATACGAAGGAATCGTATTTTTCCTGAGGTATCATCTCCAGGCTCCACGTTCGCTTAGTTTTCATTCTGGGATGTTTTTATGGACGTTTCTGTTGAGACATCAACCAGCAATTGTTGTTCAGTTGCGTCACTTGAAGAGACGAACAAAATTTGGGTGTGTGTCCATAACTGTTGACTTGCCGAGACACAGTTGCGATCGTGTCTAAACTCACGCGATTTCTTTAGATATTAATGAGTGTTCTTGATGGTTGTAGATGGGCCGGTGCTCACGTCTGCATGGAAGCCATGTACGGTTACAAGGTCAAGTCGTGTACACGCGAGACGCGGCATGCTTTACGATTATTACATGCGGGTTTACCAATTAATGATGAGGGTGGAAAGTTGTGAACAAACGCCGTGTGTCGGCACACCATAGCTTACTAGTAATAACTAATACAATATGAATATTAGCTGTTATAACCTCTATGCATTTACTGCTAACAGGAAGGTAATGGTTGTAGAGTACCTCGTGTAGCGGTAGTGTTGATTAACGTAGTAGCTGCTGCTGTGTTAGTTATTACTCCTAGTACTTATTTCCTCTCGGTGCTTTCTCTTGTATGGGTTGCGAGTGCATCGCTTGGAATCATCACCGTCTCAGGTTCTTATGTCGAGATTATAGGCATTATATTCCATGCACTTCGTTGCTTGAAGAACGCGTGCGCCCGTCTGGGCGAGGTATTCTAGTTCTAATTCACACTTTCGGTCTGTGGACGCGCCACTTTTTTGGACAATATTTTGATGGCCAACTTCTGAGAAATTTGTTTTGAATCATTGACGGGCGCGTGAAGCAACCTAAAATATTTAGTACATCACGGACGTTGTTGTCTTAGAAAAGTTTGGCATTTTTTTTCTGCATCACAGGGGTGCAATTTTGAAGGCTATTTTGTATGGCTGCTGCAGCTTCGATTCCATCCCGCGTGCGCGCAAGGGAGCGCCTGTCACTCGCCCAGCGAATGTTCATTCAGTGCCAAAAAATCATCGGTTGCCTACTGTGAGACGAAGAGTTGCCTTTTTGAAGCCCTGAAAAGTAGAAAGCCAATTCAATACTTACGACTAACTGAAGTTGCTTATTTTTTGTCATTTTACAACGAGGCACTAGGACGTCTTTTACATGTAAAAGGAGTATTTTGTGAAGCTTCAGTGTTTTTTTCACGACTATATAATCGCGCATTTTTAACTAAAGCTTATTTTTGATCCTCGTGCTACTACTGATTTTCACCGGATTATTTTTGCTTAAGGAAACTGATGTGTTCTTCAGAAATGGTGGATTTGGCGAGCGAATCTCCGAAGGCGTTTGTGTGTGCGTGCGTGTGTAGCCCAGTGCTCTCTGTCACTTGTTTACGTGTTATTGACTTGTGATAAACAATTAAATAAAGTGTGCTATTATCGCTACTAATTTGGTTTTACTCCTGCCTGAGGAAGGGTCCGCTCTCGAGTATTCTCCATCATCTTGCAACGAAGTTGTAACGATTTTTGTAAAAAAAAAACAATGTGGTCACATTGCAGGTTATTTTATCCCTTTAGTACCAAAACTCAAACAGTTTAGGGGAAAGTTTTTACTGATGAATGTTATCAGTAATCATCAAATTGCTCTAGCGTGGGTCTTTTCCGGTTAAGCAAGCGCCGACTTTATTTTGAATAAGAAATTAAGCTTCTCTGAAAATGTACGCTTATCAAGAAGAATGTTTGATACCATCGATTTTCTTGATTAAAATGAATTGAGTTTTCCTCACAAAAGTTATTAGATAAGTAATTGACTTTCGAAAAAATGTATAGGTTGAATAAAGAAATTATTAAATGTGTAACACGGATCACATGACTTGACCTCAGCGCAAACCACAAGCAAATTTTAAATTTAAGGCTTCTGAAATGTGAGAGAATATTTACATTATTGCTATTGATTGCGCCTTTTTTGTTATTCATTTTGAGATGCACCCCTTCTTGTAAAATTACTTCAAATTTCTGTTGGTTGCCCCAAAGTGAAAGCACCAGCCACCTTGGCACTGGAGTTACCGTCGGCAGACTTGGCACCAACATTGGTATCGGTGATACGAATTCCAGTGATCATACACATGACATGATGCACCATGATGCTATGTCGGATGCGCCAGCAAGCGTCCGACGTGTTGGAAAACGATAAATCATTTCCCATTCAATAGGAGGTTTTATTCCTTGGATTCAAATCAAACGTTAAAATATTGTAAGTGAGCGAGGACTCTTGGGGCTGAATTTATATTTTAGGAAGCAGGAGTGTCAGAGAACGGCAGATCAAGCGCTGTCATTGCAGGGTGAAATTCGTCTACAATTGTACCCTGTTCTACAATTCGTCTCTTCAAAACAATACACGAGTTGTTTGACTCAAGACAACACGATTACTCTGTTCACCAACAATGATATTCAATGTTAATAATGAAGAAATACATAATTAACTTTTTTGATTTATATGTTCTACGAGAAATTCTCTAAACTGAAAGGAACGCAAGCCAATCGTTTGCGCGAGGACTTGACCACTAATGAAATACGCAAGGGAAAGATGTGCAAAAATTTCCACGTAAATGCAGAATCTACACAAAATTTAACTTGACTAGACAATTGCACACATTATGGATGCCGAGAGGAGTTTGTACTACAGAAATTCCTAGAAGACTCATCCTCGAGGCTGAACCCAAGTAAGATGAAAATTATTAACAGCACAGAAAACCGTCATTGAAATGCGACGGCAGTGTTCCCTAGCGCTACAGTAGACCAACCAAAAACGAAGGCATATGATAAAATAACCGTTTAATTTTAAGTATGAAAAGAAATTCAAATATTTTATCTTTCGTTACGCTGTAAACAAACCCTAACACGGAAAAAATAGCTTTTACTTCGAACTGATTTTCTGCATGAAGTCATGGCAGGGTGTGGTGGGTGATATAGCTGAGTTCTAGTCCTACATGTCTGTTAGATTAAATTATAAGTTAGTTAAAGTCTCCCCAACCACAAACAACGAGAACTAAAGAGAATGAAGTAACTATCTACTACTGAGTTAAGGGAACAGGGAATCTATGCACAAAATGTGTTCCTGCACAAGATCTGCAATGCCTAGAAACAGTAAGTTGAAAACTTTATGAAGAAAGACAAAAGTTAAGGAAGAAAGTCAGGTGCTGAAAAACAGGACTGCAGCGAACCGGAAAAGATTGTCCACAACAAAGCCATAAACCTATTCTATTTCAACGAAATGGACTACCTAACTCTCAAATCGAGACTTCACGCTTTCCCCGGGGTGTGCCCAGTTCCCGAACTTATCGTGGCGCGCTCTGCCCGTCTGGCACCTGATGTCCAGGCTGTGAAGCCGACGCAAGTCGATGTACACTGTGCACAACTATATTTATTGGCAAGCGGAAAGGAAATTTCATACAAATTTGCCAATACACACAAATAAAGAATTATCTATAGCACCAGAAATTAAATTTTGAAGTCATCCTTGTATACGGCTTCATGAAAACGAGTTGGCACTCCTGCGAACAAAATGTAAAGAGGATGAACGTGAAGTGCACAAAACAACCTGAACAAGTCATAGCACTGTCCAGTAGTCTCCCCTGCGGTGTCAGGAAGGTTAAAACCTACATTACTTCTCAAGCAACAGAATAGTTCAAATAATGGTAGTTAAAAAAGTTAGGCGGCTAGGAAGATATTTAAAAAAATGAACTGGAATTGACTGGTCTTTTCAAGAAATTATTGCAGAATTACGTGGCCTCTCAACTCATCAAATGAATGATCCTGATCAAACTCTTAAGTAGTGTCATCGGTGGTGAAAATATTGTAAGGTTCAGGACAAAAATTTAGGACCTTAGTTTTTGACAAAAATTTCGCTAAATAAAAATGTGAGAAATTTTCTGATTTCTCATTTGAAAGGACTTGAGAATTGGACAACGAGGCTTCAAACTTAATCTCAGACTGATTCGTCCTGGGAAAAACCCGGAATTAAATTTGTGGATTAGAACCTTTTTCCAAAAAGAATTTTATAAAAATTTTGAAAGAATTTCTCGTCAAATAATTAGTTTTCCTGAAATACAACCAAGTATTAAACTTGTCAAATAGTTTTTACCGCTTTTGGAAACATTGAGTGAAAATGTGAGAAAAATCACTTACCCAAGCGTTTTTGACCAAAAATTTCGCGTGAGAAAAGTTATAGAAATTTTCTGAATTCTGACTGATAATTACTTGGATCGTGAAATTATGTATTTTGAGTCGTCCTCCGACTGATTTATCACTGGAAAATTCGAAGTTTCCCTAGCGGATTTCAACCCTTCACTCGAGTAGTTTCATGAGAAATGCAAGCTAAATAGTATGTTATCTCAATGAATAATGAGCTGAGTATTCAAAATGTATCATCGCTTACGCATATACGTTCTTAGAAAATGAGAAAAGAATTGGAAAGCTCAAAATTAACGCAGCGTCGGTTAAGTTTTGAACTTGAAAAACATAGGATGTGTTTTTTGCATTATTTTCATTGGAAACAACTGTTTTTCTTTACCTCAGGTATCAAGAGTAGGGAGCGGCAGTGGCTGCGCAGCGTAGCCGCCGAGATGTCCTCTTGTGGGGCAGTTCTCTACAGCGGTTGCCTGTGCGCTGGTGTGGGCAATACTGCGCTGCCACTGCTTGATTAGCACTCTTAAACGATAGGTGTCTCCTTAAATTTATTAAGTAATAAATTTGATGATTTTTTGTGTATAATTTCTCTATGTTATCACAATGGGCATGTGAGTGAACACATACAATTGGTTGTTGCGCGTGTCTGTGGCGCTCACGCGGACGCTCAATGACCGTATCTGTGATACGAGT
>JACJUY010003229.1:0-21594 GCA_014220935.1 Platorchestia sp. MABIK | reverse complement strand
CGTGTACACTAGTGACGGGCCGTGTACACTAGTGACGGGCCGTGTACACTAGTGACGGGCCGTGTACACCAGTCACCTAACAATATACACTCAGGCGACGCTCGCTGCAGCGCGCTGCTCACACAAGGATGCAGCAGCTCACGGCAGCTGCCTCCGCTGTGCCTGGGTTGTAGGGAAATGAAAAACGCTTAACTTCCAAAAATATCGATGTTATTTTCTCATACACATACACTATAAAAGAAATCACAGAGAACGGTATAACTATTGCATAAAACTGTAAAATTAACCTGCACCTCTCGCCAAACTCAATTCAGAACGTAACATGCGTTAGTTTCGAATAAACCGCGTGACAACGACATAATACCACAATCTATGGCCAGTTGATAATGTACAAAATTTCGTAGATCATTTTTCCATTCGTGGGTTGGTGGTAAATTGGATAGACCTTAACATCATTAGAACTAGATTAGAGCACGCGAAAACGCTTTCTCGAGATTGCTATGAAAATTAAGGTTCCCACCACAAAAAATCTAGTAGTTAGGTAAATTTAAAATTTGAAATATAAAACTAGATAAAAGTTTTTAATCCCCTGACAGTAGAAAAAGTATAAAGAGAAATCATCGAACGGAATACAGAAAATGAAAAACTAAAAGTTAGAAATTTAAACTGTGATCCAAAATATTCCGTTGCAAATTAATTTATAAGATGAAGCATTAACTCACGCAAATAAAACTTGAAAGTTTATGGAAGGGATTGCGGTTTAAAAATTGAAATGACGCGAAATAAAGTTTGTTACCAATCAAAGAGCAATTAAAACTTATGGAGCCTGCACGAGGTCGCTGTCCCTAGCGCACACCTACATGCACGTGTTTAGCGCTGCTGTGAGCCCAGTTCCTGCAGAGAAAAAGGCGCCGGTGTCCGCCCTGCTAGTGTCCGCCATTTTGGTGTCCGGCGTGCCCATGTGAGGGTTGTGGGGGTGGCCGCCGTCCTCCACATGTGTTGAGGACTGCGCGTGTGCTGTGCTGGGATGTGGTGCTGTGTAGGTGTGTGGGGGTATGAAGATGTCCAATGCAAGTGTATTGGGGGTGTAAAGGTGTTTAATGTAGGTGCGTAATGCAGGTGTGTGGGAGGGTGTAGGTGTGTAATACAGGTGTGTGGTGTGTGTGTGTAATGTATGTAGGGGTTGCGTAGGTTTATATAGCATGTGTTATGCAGGTGTTTAGTTGTCAAATGCAGGTGTGTGTTTGGGGATTGTGGGTGTGTAATGGAGGCAGGCATTACATTAAACATTTGGGCTAATATTGAATTTAACGCGTCACAGGTGGTAAAATTCTTTTGGAATATTTAGGTAATTGGAAACATTTTAAGACGTTTTACACGAATGACATTTTGATCGCAAATGCTTTCTCTTCGAGATATTTAACTTTGAAGTTATAGGAAAGTCTTATGTAAAATTGAAACAAACGGACACGTAAATCAGTTGAAATACGGGATTGATGTAACGATAGGTGAGTTTGTTAGGTAAAATTAGGTTAGTCAAATAAACCAGCCTAAGTAAACCTAAAATAACTTGGTCGATATTGAATTTAAGCCTTCACGGAAATTGAAAATTCCATTCCAAAGAATCACTGAAGGAACACATTTAAAAACGTTTTACACGAATGACATTCTGCTCGCTGATGCGTTATTTTTGAGATATAACAATAATTACGTTCAGATAGGAATAACATTCTATGGTCGGCTGCTTAGTCGCAGCATTGTTGCGCGACGCCACTTCTTGGCGGGAAACTAACAAACTTAGTTTGGGTAAGTTCAGGTAAGCTTTTTTAAGTTGATTTATGTTATTTAGGTTAGTTTATTTAACCAACCTAACATAACCTACCCTAGCCTCACCCATCGTTACGTTAATACCGTATTACAGCATATTTACGTGTCCGTTCCTTCACTTTTAAATACGACGTTCTTAAAACTTCAAAGTTGAATAACTCGAAAATAACGCATCAGCGATCAGAATATCATTCGTATAAAACGTTTTTAAATGCGTTATTTTAGTGATTCTTTGGAACGGAATTTTTAATTTCCGTGAAAGGCCTAAATTCAATATTGACCAATAACTTAACATAACATAACTTTGTCATACCGAGACCGATGTTTTCGCGGAACTCGGCTCGTGTTCCGCATCCACCTACCGCAGGACGTGCCATATCGAAACTGCCGCTAATGCTATTCTTACCTGAACATTATTTATGCTATATCTCGAAAACTAAGCATTTGAGAGCACAATATCATTCGTGTAGAACGTCTTAAAATTTCTCCATTTACCTAAATATGGAAACAAAATTTTCAAAATCGTTGACGCGCTAAATTCAACATTGACCAAATGATGTTCGTTCATACCTAAACGTAAATGAGAAATTTGCCTAGTGGTAAATTGGCAGTGAATGTGTTACACTCTGCTACTTTCAACCTTAACATGAAATCTCTGGACGCAAATGCGCGTCCAGCGGCATACAGTGAACGTGTTAATGGGGTCAACCCAGCGATTTTTAAATTTTGACCCGATTGGTTTTAAATTTGGCCAGTCTCTGTATTTAAAAAAACATATGTTACTAGTAACTTTTTCGGTTTAGGCCTTCGTTTTTTTGAAAAAATTTGAAATAGTTTTTAGTTTATTTTTGGGGGCATTTCAAAAGAATAGAAGTCAATAAGTTTGGGTAAATGTGAAGGGGAGGACAATAATCGATTTTCCTCTTTTAACTGCCTAAACATAGTTAATTGGACCATAATGAACAATTTTTCTTCTATGCATTTTTGAAAGTAAATGAGTATTTAACGAGTTATAGCGGTAAATTAGTTACCGCAACTCTAGTGTTTCAAGCGGGAAGTAATTCATCGAGCGCATTCCCGCCATCTAAGACGAAAGTTAACATACCGCTAGAATTCGTTATTTTCGGATGATAATTTCTATTGTGTTATCAACTAAAATATCCTAGAAGTGGGTTCAGGCTATGAGGGGTTGGCAAATAATAAATTGCGAAGTACCCAAATGTACTCTTAACAGCTCAATGGCGCAACAACTAAATCTACCGCTCTAACTCGTAAAATACTCATTTACCGCAAAAAGTGTAGAGAAGAACAGTAGTTTATTTCGATGTTATTACCGTATTTCAAGCCACAAAAATTCGAAAATCCATTTGTAGCCGTTCATTCGAGCGCATTCGTCATCAAAGACGAAAATGAACATACCGCTATAACTCGCTAAATACTCATTTTCCCTTAAAAGTGCATTAAAGAAAAGTTGTTTATTTAGATCTAATTAACTATGTTTAGGCAGCGAAAATTGAAAAATCGATTATTGTCCTCTCTTCCACAATACCATAATTTTGTGTGCTAGAACAAAGCCAAACAGTTTTGAAATCTTCGTAGCATTTTAAACAAACTAATGGATCCAAATTTTCTATTTTTTGTTTTCTTTTGATTTGCGATTTTTATCACTAATTAAATTATACCAAATTTTTTGTTTTGAACCATGATAAAAAAAATCTAAAGTATAAATTGGGAAATTGGGATGCAACAGTTTGTTAGAAATGTTCTGAGGATTCTAAAACTGTCTTTTTTCCTAGCATTAGAACTCGCTGCCATTTTTTTGAATGTTGAAAATGAGGGGCTTTGAGCAAAAGCCAGAAACATTTTTTGTTGAATTTTAAAATAATGAACAATTTTTGTTCTCGAATGCTGCTTTCATGTTTTTTTTTAATTTCCATGCATAATTCCATATTAACACAGTGAATTGTAAATTACAGGTAAAAAATTAAGTGAAAATAAAAATATTTCTTTCTTGAAGAATGGGGAATTTTTTATTTGCGGTCTGATTCTCCTGAAATTTGACTATTAAGTGTAATTTTTGAAAAGAAACACATTTTGTTTATTCATTTTTTCGGTTTAGGCCTTAGTGTTTTTTTAAAAATTAGTTTTTTTAGTTCAAATCAAACGTTTGCTGTGAGGCAGGTAAATGAAAAATACTTGGCAAAAGGTAAAGATGTATATTGGGCATTTATGGATCTAGAGAAGGCGTATGACAGAGTGGACCGTGAGACTCTGTGGCAAGTTGTGAACTTGTATGGAGTGGGTGGGAGACTGTTGAATGCGATCAAGAGTTTCTACATTGACAGCAGAGCGTGTGTGAGAGTAGGGAATGAGGTGAGTGAGTGGTTTCCAGTTGTGACAGGTGTGAGACAGGGATGTGTGATGTCGCCGTGGTTGTTTAATTTGTTTATGGATGGTGTGGTGAGGGAAGTGAATGCCAGAGTGTTGGGAAAAGGAGCGCAGTTGGTGGCATGAAATGGTGTGTATTGGGAAGTGTGTCAGCTGTTGTTTGCAGATGATACAGCGCTCGTGGCTGATTCAGAGGAAAAACTGAGGAGACTGGTTGCAGAGTGTGGTAGAGTGTGCGAAAGGCGTAAACTGAGGATAAATGTGAATAAAAGGTAGGTGATGAGATGTTCAAGAGGTGGAGTGTTTGGAACTTTGGATGTGAGGATGAATGGTGAAGTGTTAGAAGAGGTAGAGCATTTTAGGTACCTCGGGTCGGATGTGGCTGTTAAGGATAGTATGGAAGTAGAAGTGAGACATCGAGTGAGTGAAGGCTGTAAGACATTGGGTGCAATGAGGAACGTTTTTGAATGAAGGAGTTTGAGTATGAATGCTAAGAGGGGACTGTATGAAAGCTTGATTGTGACAGTTTTGTTGTATGGAGCCGAGTCCTGGGGTTTGAGAGTAGCTGAGAGGAGGAGGATGGATGTGTTTGAGATGAAGTGTTTGAGGAGCATGTATGGAGTGACAAGAAGAGACAGTATGAGGAATGAGTTGAATAAGGGGCAGACGGGGGTTATCAAAAAGCTGGGCAGGCGAGTGGGTGAAAGAGTGCTTGGATAGTTTGGGCATGTTGAAAGAATGAATATTGAGCGGCTGGTGAAAAAGATTTATATGTCGGAAGTGAGTGGTATTAGAGTGCGAGGTAGACCACGGATGAGTTGGATGGATGGGGTGAAGCGTGCTTTGTATGAAACGGGTGTGACTGTGGATGTTGCGAGAGGGATGACTGCGGACAGAAGTGAGTGGGGGCAGTGGATAAGAAGGTAATTTTATTTTTGACGCGGTACTGGGAGCTTGCCCGCGTGTGATGGGGTTGACCTGTCCTGTGCGGGGGGAGGGGCTGCACTCAATGAAGCGGTCGGGGTCAACCAGCTATGGCTGTCGGGCCTGACTGTGGAAGGTGGTTGTGCTGGGCTGCTGCTGATCCTGGCAGTTCTGGTGCGGCCAGTGCTGCCTCTCTCGCATCCTAGTGACTAAGGGTGTTGATTGTGGCCTGCTGTCGGCTACCCTCCCATAGGGAGGAGAGGCCTGGTATATGTATGTATGTAGTTTTTTAGTTCAGTTTTAGGGATATTTAAAAAAAATAGAAGTCGAGTTTTTTTGCTAGAACAAATTCAAAAACAAATTCAAATTCAAATAGTTTTGAAGTTCTCGTAACTTTGTAAAAAAACTGATAATTCCAGAATTCTCATTTTTCGTTGTTTTTTTTTTATATGGGGTCAAAAATTCATGATTTTTGGTTCCCTTGCAACCCCCCCTTGGGAGGGGATCTAATGCCCGTAGCCCCATAAAATTTTAGGGCACTATAGCCCACCACATTTGGATCCTTTTTCAACAAAGAAACAAAAATGGCCCAGTAGCCCGAAAGCCCCTAAGTTGACCCCCTTAAAATAGACCTTTTTATCAGGTTTGTGTATATGTAGTCTATTAACCTATCGATACAAAGGTAAGTTTCACTGGTAAGCTATAACTGCAGTGGAGAAGGCAGTAACGTGAGTGTGGAGGGCAACTTCCCTGATGTCGAACTAGGGATTAAGTTTTAATGCTGGTGTGTTGAAATTTACGTATTTTACTTTCTTAACTTGGATATTTTGGTGGATTTCACACAATTTCCTAGTAGACAAGCATTTCTAAACTTGACTTACCTTCTGAACCAAGGAAAATTACCCAAAAATTCTGAAGTTGCGCGTCCTTTCTTTGAAGTTTCCTCCAAAAAATAACACAAAGTGTGAATTTGGGGAACATGAATATTTCATGGAGTGTCTTAGTGCTGTTATTGGATGAAGGTAATTAGGTAGGTCTTCACATCGTGTATTGGTTCGTATGTTGTGCCTCGATGTGTCATGTGTGTGTGTGTGTGTGTCATAATGTTTGTGTGTGTGTGAGGCGTCTGGGATAGCCGCATCCTCTCGGTACTCCTCGCGGGGAATAAGCGAGGTTCCTAGCCGAAGGGTAGATTGACCTTCCTTTTGCTGAAATAGAGTATTTTCTTTTAGTTTTGTTACGGACCACCTTTTTTCGATTGATTGCTGTTATGTTTTTCAGCACCTACTACTTCTTCAGCTTTTATCTTGCTTTATAAACTTCCTTTCTTACTTGCTATTTCATTGCGCACTGTGTGAGGACACGTAGGGTGTGTGCATAGATTACCAGTTCCCTTATTTCATGCTAAGGTAACGGTCATATTCATATAGACATATACATGGGCTTTCATGACACCCATGTGTGTCTACCGACTAGAGGTCACAATGTTAAAATTTGTATTTTTTTCAATTTTATGTTGAAATACTTGAGAAGCCAT
The DNA here is from genome assembly GCA_014220935.1 of Platorchestia sp. MABIK. Taxonomy (NCBI): domain Eukaryota; kingdom Metazoa; phylum Arthropoda; class Malacostraca; order Amphipoda; family Talitridae; genus Platorchestia; species Platorchestia sp. MABIK. Next base: position 14,918 of record JACJUY010003229.1, on the reverse strand, counting down.
GGCTGAGTGCTAACTCTATTGAGAATGAACTATTTTTTACACAATCAGCATCAGTGTCCAAGTCCATCAAAACAATGTACCGAACTGATCACTAGGTACGGACTCAACATTGCGAACGTTTGTTTGAATGTTTTATTCGTGTGGTATAATGTTACGTCAGCCTCGTGAGACAACATCTCGCGTCTGACGCTCGGGAGAACATTGTGACCACATTACTTAGGGAGTCAACTGCACGAATTGCACCACTTGTGTTCTGAAATGTGTAGGTTGACATCATGCGACCATCGTTTTCTTGTTCCTGACTCCGCCAGCATTATTCACGTAGGAAATACCATAAGCGCGTATTGTGCTACATTTTTTCGAACAAGTTACCTGGCACACTAGTCAGTACATGAGCACGTAGACATAGTTCTGAATGTGTATCACGTAGAGCTTCTAGCCTAAGGCGCAAAATTAATTACATCGAGTGATTGCACTTTCAAAATAATTTACTATCATCACAAAACCCTTCGCTAAATATTTCCCCGTACCAATGTGCATGGGCAGCAAGGGTACGTTCACACCAGAGCAGAGCTCGGGAAATTCGCTGGTGTTTTTTGCCGCTCGATGCGAGCGTTCCTCTACAGCTCCATCCTTGGATCAACATGGCCGAGAAGCTAATGTCGAAGGTGAGTTTTTATTTCTGAGGGCAAAATTAAAAGATCTTCATCAGATTGCGCACTGTTCAAGCACAATTTAATGATGTATTGATGCCGTAAATTGAGAAAAGTTAATTTGCAGATAATCTGATCCTACTTTCATTTTCATCATCCTTCCAGATGGACACCGAGGAATTTACCATGCGTTGCCTGCCCAACCGATCTGCTCTGTGGCAAACAGTTCACCCAGACTTCCAAAATCGAGATCCTACCGACACCCTCTCGCGTGAAAATTATCAGTCACCGGTAAGTAGAAACTAAAGTAAAGGACATGTATAAGAAAGGTTTGAGAGTAATATGCTGATCTAGCAGAACATGATATGAATTTTTTTACAAAAATTGCATAAAATAGATTTACAACACAAAATTTTATCATAAAAAAAATTTTGTGTTCAAAACATATTTTATTATATATGAAATAGAAAATTTAAAACCTTTGCTACAAGACTAGTGTCCTGTACAATTTGTTGGGTATGTGTATATATATATATATATATATATATATATAGCCTAGTATTTCGGAAGCAGATCAAATTTCATTTAACTAAAAGTGTAGGATAATAAATTGGATTACACTAATTGAGCTTTATTTTCAATAACTTAAAACAGTACATTTTTGTATTTTGGTTGGCAGTAATAATTATAGGTTACCAATAATGAGAATAATACAATGAGAAAAAAATGCAATAAAAAGAACTTAATCCCGCATAGTCTACTACATAAATTTAAGAAATTTCAGACGTTTGCACTTTTTGTTAGTAGGTAAAACGTGTTTGAAAAGCTCCCCAATTTTAGGTAGTAAGCAACTGCACATCTAAAAAAAAGATTTCGTCGCGAATAACAATTGATGAATGACAATGTTTTTTCTTACAAATGTAAATGCTTAAAACTTACGAAAACCTTCGTCACTTGTTATATAAACTTTACTGAACCTTATCAGCTTGCCATGGAACCGCACTCACTCCATTCATAGCATTTTTGAGCTGTCACGGACCCACGAGGGATAGACCGATTGTCTTCCGCGATACGGGGTTTGCCGAGTCGCAGGAATATCATTACGCCAATCTTCATAATCATTAACATCTACTTTTTCCTCTGACATAACAAAGTTACGGAGGAGGATTGTCGCCAGTGTGATGACAGTTGCGCTGTCAACGTTGACTTCCATAGCTGTGCGAAGAATGCGCCACTTGCCGGCCAGAATTCTGAATGCACTTTCAACGCAACGGCGGCAGCGCGAATGTCTGCAGTTGAACACTCGCTTTTCATAAGACATGCCGGTGATGTATGGGGTGATGAGGTTTTTTCGTAGAGGAGACGCTGCGTCTCCAAGTAGGAAGAGTGGCAGTTCTGTTTACGAGTGTGAGGTCGTTGTGGCAGTTGCTGGGAGGTTAAACGCATTGGAGTCCAAAAGATGCTTAATATTTGATCTTTCAAAAATTCCTCTATCGCTCTCCTTCCCGTTATCTCCGACATCCACAAAAAGGAATTTGAGATCTTGGCCAACAACACCTTGTAGCACGATTGAGAAGAAATTTTTGTCGTTATAATAAGGGGAACCAATGTTGTCTGGGCACTGAAGGGGAATATGTTTACTGTCAATACAACCAATGGTGTTTGGGAAGTTCCATCTATCGAGGAACTCCTTTGCTGTCTCTCGAAGGGATTGTCTTGTCGGCATTGGCAGATGCATTGCGTGTAATTCCCAGATAGCCAGCAAGTCTCCTAGACAATGCCGGCTCTGGTATATACTCCGAGGCGAAAAGAGAGCGCCAATGATCTAAATGATGATCCCGTCGCCAAAAACCTGCAAATAAAAAAAAGAAATAGGACAAAAAAGTACTTGGGTATTTGCTTAGTGGTAAGAATAAAATCGAAAGAAACCATTCTTCTTCACTCAATATTTTTGAAAGAAAATTTAAAAAATATTGAGTGAAGAAAAACAGTTTCTTTCGATTTTATTCTTACCACTAAGCAAATACCCTAGTACTTTTTTATCCTATTTTTTACGACACAACATTTTGCTAACTGTTAACGTTTCGTTTTCCTTTCACTGTCAGCGAGGTCAAGGACCGCTTGACAACTCTAAAAGATGCCCTGAGAAAGCAAGTGAATTTCCTGCCGAAAACAAACTCTGGGTCCCCGGCCTTCGAAAAGTCCTCTCACATTACATGGCCCTATTTTACAAAGCTTTTTTTCATGAAATATGAATTCATAGGACGTACAATGACATTCAAGTCACCTCTGAAACGAACAATGTAGCGGACAAGACTCCGATGACCAGAGCGTAGATGACAAAACTCGTCAAATTAGTCTCGTGCCTTCTCTATTTTAGGATTTCTGTTATGAAGCAGTGAGAGTTAATCGGAGTATGACATAAATTCGAACGAATTTGTGTAAAACTGTTCAAAAATGCATAAATCCTGCAGTTGAATTTCTTTCATTTGTGCATAATTGCGTTTATGTTACTGTTGGATTGAGGCGAGGTTGCAGAGGTGAAGGTCGATTTATATTTTCGATAGGATGATAAATTTCCTAAATTGGTATTGTTCAGGACGTAGTCAAGACTATAATTCATTTCAATCTAATTCATCTGCAATTTCATCCGCATCTTTTTTTAAACACTAGAATCCTAATGAAATAGTCTATGAATGCGCTTAAAATCCTATGATATTCCTGCACTCAGAAATCTAGACAAATTTTTCCATCAGATTTTATGGAAAAACGGAAATCGGGTTGTTATGTTTTGCAATCCAGTAATCGATTCGCATGCAATTGCATCTATTTATGAACATATTTAGTCGTTGCCATTGTGATGCCAGCTGATTTGTTTTCGAAGCCATTTAAAGACGAGTAAGTTAGCAAAAACGCAGTATTTTAGAGCCAATTTGTTTCTCAGCAATATTATTCAGCGTTGAGGCTGTTGTGCAGTAAAAAGGATAGAGTTGCTTCACTGAGTGGCCACGTTTTGTGACGGTACAGCAGCGTAGTTCGTGTGCATTCACGATCAGTTTTGGCTCGTTCGTAGCAGGAGCTGGATCCTTGCAAATTTTAACCCTATGAATTATGACGCCCAAGTAAGTGTTTTTTTCAGCTGTTTTTGGACAGAGATTCTTAAAATATTCTTAAAATTTAGACAAAGTTATTTTGAAAAGGTTAATTACTCAAATTGAATGTCTTTTTTCTAGGGCGAATTAGTTTGAGATTAATTTCAAAACTTCTTTTTCAAATTTTCAATCCATATTTAATGAAAAATCAGAATTTTTTTAAAATTTTAATTTGGCGAACTTTTGGTAAAAAACGTTAGGTTATGCCCACCCTCACGATATTTTTTCCCTTTTTCGCTCAATGTTTTCACAAGCGATCTAACCTTTTGACAACTTCAATTGAAACTAATCACTTGGCAAGAAATTTCTAAAAAATTCTCATGAAATATACGTATATATACTTTTTTCAATAGTTAGCACTCGAAAGTTGAATTTTGTTTTTTCTGGGGTTAATTAATTACAGATTAACTTTAAAACTTCGTTTTCCAATTCTCAAGCTATTATTAGTGAAAAATCAGAGAATTTTTAAAAATATTTCTGGGGGAAGTTTTAGAGAAAAACCGTACGGTTCTTCCCTTCCGATTTTTTTCGCTTTCGATTTTTTTCACTTTTTCACTCAATGTTTCCAAAAGGAATGAAACTTTTTGACAACCTCAATAGGCGGTTGCAAATCTCGAAAAAAGCAATCACTTGGCCAGAAATTCATATAAAGTTGTCTTAAAATTGACATTAAGTATTTTTGAAACGATTATGACCACAAACTGAATTTTGTTTTTTTCAGGGGCAAATTCATTTTAGATATATTTCAAGTTTTTCCAATTCTCAAGTCCTTACTAGTAAGACATCAGAGCATTTTTAACATTTTTAATACGCGATATTTTTCACTTCCAATTTATTTCTTAGAGGAAGTTTAACTTTTTAAACCGAATTAGCGGTCCTATGAAAAGGAAAGTGTGAGGTCTTGGGCTGAAGATTGTGTTGAAGTAGAACAAGTTTTTGTTTTATGACGGACCAAATTTTTTTCAGTTGACTCCTGTTTTCAATCAGAGCGTATTACTTTCATCAACTTCGAGACGTGAAGACACACTTTGTGCATAGTCTTTTGATCTCTTCAGTCCACGTAAATTTGGTACAAAAATTTAGTTATGATTGGACAGAATGAAACAGATTTATTTATCAACAATTACATTACATTTCTAACATTCCACAAGTACTGGGGTTATTCTGCTGCTAGTTCACGTGCAGCTCAATTGGAGCTCTTGCCGCTGTGTTCAAGGAGTTAACGAGTCAGATTCTTGCGACTGCTCAGCGTTTCATCAGGTTGGGGTACACCAAATACGTCGTATGCCTTTCTTAACTTGCCTTGATTAACTGCATTGCCTTTATTAACTCTTCAACGTCGATAGTTTCGTAGTACTCGCACCATGATCACCACGAGGAAAGAACTGCCACTTGACAGTGAATATCAAGACAAATTGAACAAAAAGTGCAGCAGATTTAGGTTATTTTCGAAAAAGGATCGTATTGGCGTGTGGAGCGCTGTTGCAAAAAAGACGATCCTGTTGAAGTACCCTTAGAAAATACGTTCGTTGGGAGAAAAGCGTTGGATATCAGTTCTTTGTTTGAGAAATTTTAACATAACATGAATCTGTAAAAGGCGTTATTATGTTGTGACCAGGGGGGCTAGCTGGTCGAATTGTTGCACCTTCCAGTCGAGTTTGCGCTAACCAATTCTTGTTGCATTCCAGAGCGACGCTCAGCTCCGCCTGTGGACTGTGGGGCCCAGCGGCTGCGCTAGAGAGCAAAAATGTGAGGGCACCATCCAATGGCGCTGCTGAGGGAGAGAAAAAAAAATTGTTCGCTCTATCTCGATATTTTGAACAATAATGATTATGTTCTTCGATGCTAAAGCAGAAGAAAATGGGACTAGGACTGATGATTCGAAGATTAGTAATTACAATTACAAACGGATAACATTGAGCAGGCGAGAATTCATATCGAGTACGCGATGTAACCCTGCGTTCGTGACAAAACCTTAGAAGGGACTCGATGAAAGAGGCCCATTTGAAATCCCGCCTGCATTAGCACGAACAAACGGGGTGTAAGAGAATGGAATGGGAACGAATTATGTAACTGATTCGCTAAAAAAAAAACGACTTGACCGAACCCGTGATACTCGGAACGTCTATCACAGTCACCTCGCTGTGTCCTAAGGTATTGCGGCTTTTGAACTCAACCTATTTCTCATTACTCCTATGTTTGCACTGAAGGCGATTGTTCCTTGAAGAGTCTCCCCTCAAGGGAATACAACTGTCGTATCTATGGCAACATGCACTCTGAGGGTAAATGTAATGTCTCTATTGTAGCGTAATGTCGAGGAAATCAAATGGGCTCTTGATACGTTGCAAGATCGCCTTTTTCTGTCTTTTTCTGTCTTTTTCTGTCTATTGCTGTCTGATCTTTTAGCATCTCGGGTTGTCTTCTTCAACTTGCATCGTGGCCCAAAACTACCCTTCTCAACGTACTGTTTCTGTGCGCTGATGCTCATGGGTGCTGCCACACTAAATTGTGCCTTCATTCTTCCTCTAGCTTGCTGGAAGACCTATCCTGTCGTTCAGTAGATTGAACCTAAATTATAATGTGGAAATTTTTTCTCGAGTATCTGATTGAATTTTTGAACTGCAATCCTAGTACCCGATTTTGTGTACTTGAAAAACCAGTGCTTGTTTATGGAAATATTTATAGATTTTATTAAATATTAATTAAATGCTTCCCTAACCGCAACGACGACGGTCGAGAGAGCGAGAGCGAGAGAGCGCGAGAGAGAGCGCGAGAGAGAGCGCGAGAGAGAGCGCGAGAGAGAGCGCGAGAGAGAGCGCGAGAGAGAGCGCGAGAGAGAGCGCGAGAGAGAGCGCGAGAGAGAGCGCGAGAGAGAGCGCGAGAGAGAGCGAGAGAGCGAGAGCGCGAGAGAGCGAGAGCGCGAGAGAGCGAGAGAGCGAGAGCGCGAGAGCGCGAGAGCGCGAGAGCGCGAGAGCGCGAGAGCGCGAGAGCGCGAGAGAGCGAGAGAGCGAGAGCGCGAGAGCGCGAGAGAGCGAGAGCGCGAGAGAGCGAGAGAGCGAGAGAGCGAGAGAGCGAGCGAGAGCGCGAGAGAGCGAGAGAGCGAGAGAGCGAGAGAGCGAGCGAGAGAGCGAGAGAGCGAGAGCGCGAGAGAGCGCGAGAGAGAGAGAGAGCGCGAGAGAGAGAGAGAGCGCGAGAGAGAGAGAGAGAGAGAGAGCGCGAGAAAGAGAGAGAGAAAGAGAGAGAGAGAGAGAGAAAACAGTCATGACATTCGTAATAAAGTTGCGTAGCACTTGAGGCTGAAACATATAGGAAAAAATAAAGGTCTTATCATTATGAAGCTCAAGACTTGAGATGATTCCCTTTGATGTAATAGTTGTATCCCTGAGGAGGAAGATAAGTAACTTGTAATTTTAGTGTCCTCATGGAGAGATATATATCAGTGTACATGTCTTCTGTTACAGTTGCTATTGTAGACATATACTATTGGAATAAAGGCTGTATAATGTATAACTCCATCGTTCGACAAAACGAAGTGAATAAACACACTCTTGAACTTGGATGATTTCTTCACCTACATTTACCTCTTTAATGACGTGACATGGGCAAATTTGATCATATTTCTACTCATGCCCGGACGAAAACGCCCGGTCGACATGGAAAGTTAATTAACTGTGTCGCACTAGCCCCGCCAGTCCTTGGAGATTCAAGGCCCCGCCAAGCATTTCAAAGAAGCTGTTTTCACCAAAAGCTGCGGGGGCCCCGACTTGGTGTGAACAGTCATTCTCCGAAAGTACTCTTCGGTGGCCCATCCCCTCCAAGGACCCGTCACCTGCGAAGCCTCACAGACGCCTTTATCACCAACAGTGGCGGGCGAACCCCCTTGGTGGAAGCGACGAGTGCAAGGCTTCGAGAGGACGGCGCACCTTGGGAGATGTGATGGAGGCCTCTTTAGTAGGGCTCTCTCCACCAACCTCTCCCAGGCAGGCTCGGGGTAACCCGCGGGAGCACCCACTCTCCCGAGTGATGTTTTCTAGTAACCATCACCCCTGCGGGGAAGGACTATGCACATGGAATTTCGCGCAGGACCAATCCTAATTAGTCATATTATTTTTCAGCTGAATCGAGTTGCATGAAGACAGATTTACAAAATAGATGCTAAAAATTTATCCAAAGGCATGACATTTTTCGTGGTATATTTTCAAAAGATCGAGTTACAGAAGAAAATGAATAGTAATTTAACGATTGGTTTAAAATATTCTTCCTCAAAAAATTCATTCAATCCGAGCGATTAACCGCAGCAGACGCTAATCGTTGAGCCGACCATCGAGTACGTGACTCATCAAGTAAAAATTCATACTTACTCGTGCACATCTTAGTGCGAACGAGCTCCGTCTCTGATCACAAGTAGTCTCAGATAACCTCCCATACATACAAAACACTGACAAGAGGAGAACAAAGCACACAAATAGATAAATCTTACACTAAAATTAGTGAAGGCGATCGTTTAATTATTTTCCTTGATGTGTAGTTTTATTTTTCTTGTTATGTTATTTATTTTAAAATATTTTATGTTACTTAAGAGGAATGATTAAATTATTCCTTTAGATTTAGTACCCAGGTACTAAATTTAGGTGCACTTGGAACATCGAACTTAATCAGTAAGTACAAAATGGATGTTGCTCCAACACAAAAACAATTGCCATCAATGATGAATACTCGACGATGAATACTATTTTAAAAACCAATGATGGTAATTTTGTACCATCTCTGTTGGAAATAAATTGTTCTTCTGTTTTTCTTTCATGCAGTCGAGTTCCTGACAACCGGACATGTAATGAATATAAGTAGCATTGTTTGCCGTGTTTTCAAGAAGACTACGAACGATAATACAGATGAATAATAATAATTAACGTTACATTACTTACAGTAGAACGAAGCTCATATTTATTACAATCGTAGAAACATTAATGTAACACATGTTATTCCTTGGTTTAGTCTAACCACATATATGATTTTTCGTTTTGAATGTGAACATGCAATTCTTGTGAATGTTCCTATGTGTGTAATGTTCCTCCGAACTTTACTTGCAATAAGGTAATTTACGTTTCAATAAATCATACATTTTCCTATCTTCGTGCGGGTGACTTGACAACCGGACATGTATGAGTCCGGTTGTCAGGAACTCTACTGTAATACTAACTACGGGAGATTTTTTAATAACTGTTTAAAACCTTTCGAACCACCTAGCATAACCGTAAGGATTGTGGAACGACAGCACCATAGCCATGTGAAGTAAGTAAATACAGTTATTGCATAATACAAATGTAATAATTAATTTAAGCCTAAGCATTTTAACGTACAAGAACACCAGCGTTACGCGATACATTGACTGGTGGCTAGAAGGGAGCTAAAAGAACAACACAAACAGTTCTCTAACTAAGGCGCAAATCAAAATCGATATCGGATGAAACCTCAACAAATCAAAATCGATAAAGTAAATCCTCGAAAAACCTGTCCATCTAAAAACTATAAAACATTCTTTTTGCAATCTATTAATCACTCCTTTTAAAAATCTAAAACCAAATTTTAAAAAAATTAAAATCAAACCTTTTATGAATCTAAAAACCTTTCTTTTTAGAAATCTATAAATCTTTTCTTTCGGAAATCTCAAATCCTATCCTTCCAAAGATCTAAAACTTATCCTAATAAAAACCTATAATTTAAAAACATACAAGCCCATCCTTTTACACAATTAAAAATCAGTCGTTTTAAAGAATTAAATCTCTATCCTTTCAAAAAACTCAAAACCTATTCCTTTAATAACAATATTTTTTTATGAACAAAAACCTTCCACTGTAAACTAATACTTTTTAAAAAACTAAAAGTTATTCTTTTTAAAGAACTAAAAACCAACCTTTATGAAAAAATAAAACTTATCTTCAGAAAGCATAAAAAACAATGTTTTTGAAGCCTACGCAACATATCCTTACGTGTGATTTTCATGAATGCGGTGTTTGAGCAGCATGGAGAGCATGAGTGGTATGCCAGATGTGCCGGAGATGATTGTGGTATGCACTGTATTGTTGAATTAGATCAGGAGTGTAATTTGAGTATCATTGATGATATGAAAAATTTTCTTGTTCATGCCTGGAGTAAGAGACAGTGACTGGAATGAGGTAGTCATGCAGAGTGGGCTGTAATGACCCACCATGTCTGGGGATGGTGCTTTGACGTACTGGTTATCCCAGTGATGCCGTCTAATAGCAGCTTGTGACAAGGATTGGTGGATCCTGAGTAGTTTAGTGGACAAGTCTGGGACACAGGCGCTGAACTCTTTGTGTGAATATCGTGAGTATTTCGGAGGGAATTGTAGGCCGTTACAAAGGCCCCAACACTGTCGGCCCTCAAGTTCAAGTGTGTCTGCTGCGGGCGTGCGGGGGGCTGCAGGCGTGCGGGGGGCTGCGGTGCTGGGGCGGGGCTGGAAATCTCTGGCTGGTCACTTGCGCTCTCCTGCACAAATGTTGTGGAGCGTAATATCTATATTGTACTGCACATAATAATATTGGTGCAGCCATTGGCTTAATTGCTACATTACATGAGACTCGAGGAGACAGCCTCAGCCGTTTATGTCGGGGGTGCCAGTGCGGGAAAACTAGAAAATTTTCGTTTAGAATTAAATTGAATACATAAGTTTGATCCTCCACAACTTGCTGTTTTCATGCGCTGGGTGTCATGTGTGGGAACACACCTAGTGCATAGATTCCCTGCTTTCTACACTCCGCAATTAACGGTCTCTTCTCTCTACAGAAGATCGCCTCTGTTGTGGCTTAGGAGTCTTGAACTATTATTTTTATAATAAAAAAGATGTTCAAATACAGTTAATCTAAAATACAATATTAATCGTTGCTTCAATGTAGCGATGTGGCAACAGATGAAATGTAAAAATTCACTCTTGAAATTCATCACACTTCATCATTGGAATTCTTTATAATTCATCATTAGAATTCATCAGAATTTCTCACTGATAAATCATACGAATAAATTCTCATACGGACAGGCTGATACAATAATGAACATTCCTCACAATTCTCCTTTCATTTCCTAATTCTACCTTGAATAAATAACACCATTCCTAAGTGTTCGTCTCTCTTAAAATGCAGACTACTGCTGATGCGAGTACTCTCTCTTTACCTTCAATCATCCGTAGTCAAAAATATCACATCGCAATAAATAAATATGAACTACTGGCAATAAATATGAACTACTCTTCTTTCACAGACGTAAAGCATTTTATTTCTCATAAAACCGGCAACGGAAAAATTAAGGAAATTAATCCATCTAAATCATTAGGAATAAAGTCTGAAAAGACCGACTTATTTATATCGTACTGAAATATATGAATCATTTTCTTTATGGAATACATGACTAATAAAAGTGAAACAAATGTACACTTTTCACCCACACAAGAGAGCCGTAGGAGCTATATAAGCAACTTGGAACACAATGTACGTACAAATAATTCATTAAAACACTAATGATTCAGCTATCACATCTCTGCCAGTTTCCCATTAAATTTCATGCATTAAGCTTTGCATTATAATTATCTTGTATTATGAGCGTCTGCAGTGCTTGAATATGTCAGATGTGAGCAGTTGAAACAAAAGGCGTATTATCCCAAGTGAAGGCGTAAAACCGGAAAATAAGTTAGAGATTTTCCGCAATTATTTGTACAAATTCTCTGATGAACGCACACAGCACTCTGGCATGTGCACCCAATACTACACTCTGTCATGTGCACCCAATACTACACTCTGCCCTGTGCACCCAATACTACACTCTGCCCTGTGCACCCAATACTACACTCTGCCCTGTGCACCCAATACTACACTCTGCCCTGTGCACCCAATACTACACTCTGGCATGTGCACCCAATACTACACTCTGCCATGTGCACCCAATACTACACTCTGCCATGTGCACCCAATACTACACTCTGCCATGTGCACCCAATACTACACTCTGCCATGTGCACCCAATACTCTGGTATGTGGGGTAACTGAAGGCTAAATGTAATATTGCAAATATAGAATGAATTATGTTAGTTCAAGCTTTTTTAGTCACGAAATAAAGTGTTCCAAAGAGAGGAAAAAAGAAGGCCTCATTTATTACGAAATTAAGAGAACGGAGAATCTACGCATAATGATGTGTCCCCACACCCTACGCACACAAACAGCGTTATGAAGGAAGTTTATGAAACAAGACTAAAAGTTGAAGGCGAACGTAGTACGCGCATAAAAATGGGACAGCAATCAACTGAAAAAGATGGTCCATGACAAAAAATCCACTCTTCCAAAGAAAAGAAGACATACGTAACCCTAGGCTTGGTACCTCGCATGTTCCCCATTGGAGTGCTGATTCTCATTGATGCCATAACTGTATCCCACCAGAAAGCCCACCACCTCAAAACAACTCGAGTATCGAACGAAGGCCGGCCAAACTGCAACTATAAACCCACCACAGACTCGTGCTACAAGCGCTGCTGAATCTGTGGTGAGTCGCTACTGAGGAGCGCAGAGTTCTGTAGTGTACACTGACGAGAACGAACACTACCTTCATTTCAGGAAGTAGCTCAGGAATCCTACATACCCTGAGAAGCGCTGAGTCCCCAAGACGCTTGTCCCCTTTTGGCCACACCAGGAGGTTGAATTATTCCATATTGAAATTGCTTCATTCTAAATTACAGTGTTTTTTTTAAATTAATACATTAATAAAACATTTATTTCACTGATCGGTTGATTTTGAGTTAGCTTTTAGCCTCCCTTACCGAAACAAAGATGCTCAAAGAGAGGAAGGTTGAAGGCACCAGTTAGTATGGAGTTAAGGGCACGTGGAATTTATGCACAAAGGGTGTTGTACAGTGTCCCATGCGCATAGAAACAGTTAGTCAAGAAGGAAGGTTTTGAAACAAGATAACAGCTGAAGAAGAAGGTCAGAGTTGCTAAAAACAGGACGGAAGTGAACCGAAAAAATGGCCCTTAAAAAGAGAAAATAATTATTTAAGCAAAAAGAAGGTCCACCTAGCTCTCAGCTCAAGACCACACATTTTCGTCGTGGAAGCATTTATCACCAATAAATTCCGTACTCCGGTAGGAAATGCGCGCCAATTGAAAAATCCAAGGCTTCATGGAAAAAATTTTTTGAAGAACTTCAATGTGGCGTTCAAAAATTTTACATTTCATTACAGAAATATTAAAAAACAAACAAAATCTGAGCCTATAAAGATTACCACTTCAAAGAAGCTAATTTCTTCAAGAACATAATACAATTCAGCATCAAATATCTTCATTCAATTGGATGCGTTAAAAAATAAATGACTCCTCAAACTATTAGTTAAATAGGTTAGTTTAAGCCCGCCTAACCACAACAAAAGTGTTCCAAAAACAGGGAGGAAAAGGCACCATTTAGCATGGAGGTAGGGGAACGAGGAATCTACGCACTAGATTTGTCGCCACTTCCTGTGCAAAGAACATTGATAGAGATTCGTGGAAACGATGAGAGTGAAACAAGAAAATATTCAGAAACGCAAAGAGGAACTTCTTGATTTTTGGCATAAAAGGGAGATCGAGGTTAGCCACACCGACATTCTTTCTTTAAGAAAATACGACGCAAAACAAATGCACAAATAAGCGTTTCGTACATCTGCACATCAGCTGAGAAAAGAAGTCTTCTACAGCAACACAAAACTAGCAATGTAGAAAGTACAAGAAATTATGAATACTTAACTCGGAACTTTGACGTGAAGTAAATAAAAAGAAAAAGTCATGAACACATAAACCTAGAAACGTCGTTCTAATTTATTAGCCATAGTCACTGGACAAGAACTGAGAAAACCGTTCAAAATCAGCTTGGTTTTATGACGAACGAAGCTAAAACTCGCAGGCACACAGCACATCTAGTCTCGCCTGACACATCAGAGCGGGCAGCGACGGCAGGCCTGTAGCACTTCAGGCGTTTTGCTAAGTTATCGCCGGTCGCTTGGTAGTCCTGAACATTCACTTCTTCGCATATTAAGCTTTTCTTAAATAAATCGCATTTGTTCTCACACGCTATGTAACTACTCAACGAGGCAATTAAAAGTTCAAATGAATTGTTTTAGATTGAATTAAGTTGTACAAGTGGAAAGAAGTTTACTCAGGATGCCCTAGGAGTTACTGAGCTCAGTCGGGCACACAAGTGGTCATATCTCTGCCCGACGTTTGTGATGGGCATTTCTCAGTAATGATTTGCTATTACTTGTGATAAAGAAAAAATCAATCGTTGACAAGGCCGACATTTCAGAATGCGTCCGACTCGAGTCTATGATGATCACGATAACTACATTGCCTAACGTGAAATGGACGTAAAATTCATCGACGACTTCCTTAGCATATTTACGACTGCAATGACGACCTAATCTATCACTACAAAAACTAAACGCCTGCCCTTTTAAAAACCAGAAACCTTTCCTTTTAAAAACAAACAACCTATCGTTCGAAACTGAAAAAAATCTATAATATAAAAAAAAAAATATCTATTCGTTTCAAAAACTAAATACCATCCGTTTAGAAAGTTTAATTCTTCTTCTAATACAAACCTGAGCCTTATCTACCTCATAAGACTTGGAATACAAGTACCTTTAAAACATTTAAAACCTGTCCCTTTAAAACATTTAAAACCTGTCCTTTTAAAATCCACAAAACCTGTCCTTTTAAAACCCACAAAACCTGTCCTTTTAAAATCCACAAAACCTGTCCTTTTAAAACCCACAAAACCTGTCCTTTTAAAACCCACAAAACCTGTCCTTTTAAAACCCACAAAACGTGTCCTTGTCACGCTTAAAAAACATGTCCTTGTCACGCTTAAAAAAACCTGTCCTTGTCACGCTTAAAAAAACCTGTCCCTGTCACGCTTAAAAAACCTGTCCCTGTCACGCATAAAAAACCTGTCCCTTTCACGCTGAAAAAACCTGTCCTTGTCACGCTTAAAAAACCTGTTCATGTCACGCTTAAAAAACCTGTCCTTGTCACTCTTAAAAAACCTGTCCTTGTCACGCTTAAAAACCTGTCCTTGTCAC
>JACJUY010003228.1:56436-80214 GCA_014220935.1 Platorchestia sp. MABIK | reverse complement strand
CCCTCCATGGAAAATTTTTTTAAATTTCAATTTCTCAACCAATAATGTACATAGAAACAAATGCTTTTTTTTGTTAAATTTTTAATCAAAATATCTACGATAACTAAGAAAGGTTTTTTGTTTATGCAAAAAAATTTTACAACAATTTGAATATTAAAAACAGTTATTTTTTTTACGGACAATAAGAAAATTTTCAATCAACTTTTAAAAAAAAAACTCTCCCTTGAATTTATCTTACTCACTTTGCTCTTCACGATGCAAAAAAATCTTCTCAATAGCTTCAAAACTGTAGGAGAAATTGTCCGTCAAAGTCTATGACCCAAATTTTGAGAAAATGACGGTCAAAGTTACCAGACACCATAGTGCAGAGTACACATTGTTTCCTTTATTTGATTTCATATTTTTTTCATGAGAACTTACAAACTAATACACTACTAAAAAGTCTAAAACATTTCAGATAAGTCTTCCATAGTTGAAACAAGTCACTACCTCTAATAAGTCACTAATACCTGCTGCAAACTGCAGAGGGCCCAGAACGGTTTTTCCCAATGAAGTATTCAAAAATTAAAAAGAAATACTTCCGTAGTGAAACAAGCTCTGAGGAATTCACAACATTTTTATAACATTCGAATAAACACTTATAGCCTATAAAGTTTTAAAAATTTACCCAGACCCCCTTCCCCCACTCCCTCCCCCCCACCCAGAGGCAAATTTCTCAAAATTTCAATTTCTCAGCCAATATTGTACATAGAGGCGATTAGTTTTTTTGTTCGATTCACGATGAGCATATCTAAATAGAATCGAGACAGTTTTTGATATCGTTTCAGAATTTTTTTTACAAAATTTAGAATTTTAAAATTTTTTTGCAATAAAAAATTTCTGAGCAACTTGTCAAAAAACTACGTTGGGTATTTATAATACCCACCTTGATCTTTACGATGCAAAACAGATTTTCTCCATAGGTGAAAAGCTGTAGCTGGAATTGCCCCCTCAAATTTGAAATTGCATTTTCAGCCAGAGCGAACAGCTGCATTTGATAGTCTAGGCATTTCAAAAGACGGACAAGCACAAAACCACTCACTAAGAGCGTCAAGAGACCACTAAACCTCTCTAATGAATGGACAGTTGTCTACAAACAAAGAAAAAACTTTTGGACCAACCAACAAGGGCTAAGCAGAGCCGCAGTTGGTCTCTCTAAGCGCAACTGCGGGGGAGGGGGCAATTTAGAGGTAATTATTGGGGTTTGGGTTGACAACACGGGACCAATGACGTTTCTACGTGATAGAGGAAGGGTTTAGGAGCATTTTCAAGCAATAATCTCATTTTCAGTTTTGGGCCCCAAAAAACCGTTTGCTTCCCTTAAACTAGACTTGAACTGCCTAACAGATGGTCAATGTTGGTAAGTTTTGGAGTGATTGATCAGACCAGCCCTTGACTGCCTTCGAGTATGAGGACGAGTAAGGGCTTCATTTTCAGGTATAATGCTTATATGTAGTGCTTGTGATACTTTTATTTTGCGTACGGGACTCCTCAGGAGGATACAACTATTGTATCTACAGGAATTAGCACTCCCAGGGGGAAAAACGTGAGGGCCCGAGCTGAGAGTTAGGTAGGCGTTCTTTTTGTGGAAATCAAATGTTTTTGTTATGTTAAGGACCACTTTTTTTCGGTTCACTGCTGTCCTGTTGTTCAGCACTTGCTACTTTCTTCTTCAACTTTGATCTTGTATCTTGAACTTCTTTCTCAACTTACTGTTTCTAAACCCTTTCTGCTCAAATTCTGCCTTCCCTTAACTCTAAACTAATTGGTGCCTACCTCCTTCCTCTCTTTGTTGAATCGCATTTGTTACGGATAGGGAGGCTTAAACTAACTAATAATCTGATCCTTGCATGCGGGATTTTTTGTTGTGCATGTTTCAGTAGAATGGGTCAATCCTAGTTTTGTTTACTCTTTTGACATTCATTGGTTTATGGTGATGTCAAAAACTAGAAGTGTCTCCCAACCCGAGTGTTTATTCATCAGAAAGGAGAGATGTCGTTTGCGCCCAAACGTTCCTTCACTGACAGGCTTCATTTCTGCTTGATGGTGCGTTCGGGTCACATGCACTCAGAATGCAAATTTTGATGACTTGGATAAACTTTTACTGTGGAACTCCGCTCTATCACAATACCAAGCGCACATTCATGTACAACGCTTGAGCAGCCATAAGAGCATCTGCTAATGCTGGTGTCTGCCCTCAGAGGGATGCTGTTAGGTTACTCCAGTTATAGGTAGGCCTTCACGACCTCTATCTTCCATGCCCACTTTGCTTTTTTGAGTTTTCAAACATTCTTTACTATCTTTTCTCTTCCTTCCTTCTTTACTTGCTGTTTCTAAATGCTGGCTATCTGTGGGAACACACTTCGTGCATAGGTGTCACTTTTCCTTAGCCCTCGCTGAATAATCAGTGCTGCCATAGCGTGAGGTCTACCGCACTACAGCATGAAATCTACCTCTAGCTAGTACTGTTGCGTGAAGTTAGGTTAGATTACTATTGGATATAACATATTTCCACACATCTAATTTAGCAATAAACACTTAATTTGTACATCTCGAACTGCGCCTGTGTAGGCAAGATATGGCGGTAGACCTCACGCTATAGTAGCACCGAATAATCCCTCTTGTTTTCTCTGTGAAAACAACTTTGCAATGGAAACGAGGCCTTAAACTGTCTGCTATACATGCTGACGTCTGTGTGCAGGTGGTGACGGGCGAGGAAGTTGTGCATGCGGTGCAACAGATGGCGTTCACTCCCGCGCTCCCTGAGATGGCAGCGCTGCAGCAACACATGGTTGATTCTTCCTGCCTCTACATCTTGCCGCGCGCTCTCCACACCCTGCACGTTCGTCTCCTACACACCAGTTCAAGGATCTTATTCTGCCATGTTTCCTCCCCTCAGGGGGATACAATTACCGCATGTATGGGAATTGCCCCTCAGGGGCGCACAACTATTGTATCTATAGGAATTATTCCTCAAGTGGATATAACTATTGTATCCATGGGAATTACCTCTGGAGTCGATACAACTGTTGTATCCATGGGAATTTTCTTTTAGGGGAAATAACTATCGTATCTAGGGGAATTACCCCTCAGGGCGTACAACTATTGTAGCTGTGGGAATTAGCACTCCTAGGGGGAAATGTGTGAGGGCTCAAACTGAGAGTTGGGTAGGCCTTTTTGTTGAAATAAAAAGTTTTTTGTTCTGTTAAGGACCATCTTTTTTCGGTTCACTGGTGTCCTGTTTTTCAGCACCTACTACTTTCTTCTTCAACTTTTATTTTGTTTCACAAACTTCTTTCTCAACTTACTGTTTCTATGCCCCTTCTGCATAGATTCCGCATTCCCTTATCTCCATGCTAAATGATGCCTTCCTCCTTCCTTCCTTCCTTCCTTTGGAGCTCTTTTTTTAGCGGTTAGGGAGGCTTAAACTAACGTCTAATCTAACCCTGGTTTCAGGAACTAGAAGAGGAACAGCTTGAAGTGGTGGCATGGTCGGTAGACGTGTTGAACCTCGAGGTAACATCAACTAAGCTGCGTTTGGTGCTCAACTATGTGCCTGTGATGACCGTGAAACAACAGCAGGGCCCTCCTCTATCGTCAGCCAAAAGACGTGGCAGGAAACACAGACCATCTCCTCGAGGCAAGAACAGCCATGCGGATGTGAAGCAAGAGCAGGACACCGAGGAAATCTCCGAGACAGCATCTGGGAAAGACTCAGACGTCGCTCTGCGCTGGGAGATTGCCTATTGCCCGGACATCAAGAACTTTCGCTACCGCTTCAAACTCGATGTGCCGCGGCCAGGTGTGTTGTTCAACTTTATGCTCCGAGCTCTGTAGAGACATTTGCTTCCTTGGTGCTGGATCATGAAATGACGCCGCAATGCTTGTCTTGTTTGGCAAATCTTGCTTCAAGTCTTCTGTATTGTATTTTATACTGTGTGCTGCAGTAGTTTATCGTCAACTAACGCAGTGCAAAGTTAACTTTTGTGTGGCTTTTCATTATGCATGAGGTTTCTTGTATCCTACAATGTCACAAAGCTAGTAACATCTTACTGGGCCATGCAAGAGCTTTCGTTTGTGGGCACAAGTGCGAGTCGATAGATGGGCTGCTGCTGATCTGAAAATTGCTTTATTGAGGGGCTGTGGAATTGTTTAGAAATTCTCAATAAGGTGACCAGATCTGCTTTTTTCGGAATAAAATTTTCAAATTCATTGGCTTTCAAATAAAATTTCACCAAACCATATAATTTAGTTAGAAAAATGCTTGTCTGGTAACTCTGATACTGTGAAAGTAGGAGATACTGGGGAGTCAGAGAAGAGCGAGTTACAATTGCTCTAAGTTTCAGGTTAATAAAGATTTTACTCGTGGGAGTTACATTTGCTCGAAGGTTCAACGGGTAATAAAAGTTTTGCTCGTGGCTTTGTGTGTACAAACAAAGCCTTGTATTGTATCAGTGTGTGTCTGAACTACTAGAGTTGTGTGAGGCTTTAGCTGCAATGAATGAGTTGTAGCTGCTGAAGATCGTGAGTGTTGGAGCTGGGACGGTGATGTGAACTAAAGTACTGACTTAATCCTTGGAAGCCAACATCGGAACTTGTTTCTTATCTGTCGACACTTTTAGCTTCCTGAGTTTTTTGCTAATAGTTGATAG
This sequence comes from Platorchestia sp. MABIK, assembly GCA_014220935.1. NCBI lineage: Eukaryota > Metazoa > Arthropoda > Malacostraca > Amphipoda > Talitridae > Platorchestia > Platorchestia sp. MABIK. The sequence goes on along the minus strand of JACJUY010003228.1, from coordinate 75,523 downwards.
TTGAAGTAGTTGGTAAGGTTTGGTAAGGTAAATGGTTTACTTTGACGTTAATTTCAACAATTGACTTAGTGATTTTACTGACTGGTAAATCCTAATTCGAAGTTGGCAACTCTAAATTAATGTTTACCTCTTAAAAGCTAATAGTACCAGTGTCCAAATTAATTAACATCACTACACTTATTATGGACGTAATGCTGATGCTGGACATTATGCTGACTCTAGACACCATGCTGATGTTAGACACCACTCTCATGCTTGACATCATTGTTATGCTATACACAATAGTCATGCTGACCGTTGCTGTGCAGTGCTGGAGCGGTATTCGATGAGCCCTACAGAGCCGCTGCTGAGCGGCACCCAAGCGCTCAGTTCTGCCAAGGACGTCATCGACCTCTTCTCGACCCTCACGCACTGACGGCACACTGCCTGTGTGTCTTCTTCTCGTCTGAATATTTTGACGCTGCCTTTGTGTCTTCTTCTCCATCTGAATACTTTTACGGTGCCTTTGTGTCTTCTTCTCATCTGAATCTTTTCTTACGAGATCACCAGACTTTTCAATCTTTGAAGCTTCCATTCAAATAGAACGGGATATTTCTCTCTGTAAACATTGTATCATTTCTCCTTTCGAACGTGAATCATTTTGATGGACAGTGAGTTTGTTTGAGGGGCAAAACAACGAGTTGAAAATGTTAAATTTTGAGGATCTATGGGAATCAGCGCTCCCTGGGGGAAAATGTATGGTTCTGAGCTGAGAAAGAAAATCAAGTTATTGAAATTAATTTTTTTTTTTTTGTTAAGGACCATCTTTTTTTGGTTTACTTCTGTCCTGTTTTTCAGCACCTCTGACTTTCTTCTTCAACTTCTATCTTGTTTCATAACCTTCCTTCTTATCTTACTGTTTCTATGCGCACGGGATCCTTTGTGGGAACCCCCTTTGTGCACAGATTCCACGTTTCCTGAACTCCTTACTAGATAGTGCCTTCATCCTACCTCTTTGAACACCTTTGTTGTGGTAAAGAGAGGCTAAAACCAATTTATAATCAATCAATGTGAGATTTTAAGCAAGTCTCGTATGGAGTGTAAACGTTTTTCTTTCAATCAAAGTGTCTATCAAACCACTCTCTTAGGCACAGTGGCGTTAAAGTTAGTAGACTTGATTTTGCGGAACATTTCAAAAACCAAGATTTTTTTATTGGCAATATATATTTCTTTCATACTGTACTTACAAATATTTGGCTAGTAAAACTCATCAGTTCAATTTGATCACCACTTGACAAATTTTGCATGATGAATCATATACCAATTTCATGGCTGTTTCGTTGAAGTTTGGTCAATATTTGAAACCATTAGTGACCAAATACTTCGCAAAGAGCTATTATTTGAGGTTGCAAATGACTTTAATTAAACTATTCATCGTTAAGGTATTGGAATAGACTTATCAAACCAATTTAAATGATTAATGAGCCTATTTTGTTGAGTTATGGATCAATAACAGCACCCAACACACAATCTTGACGACAGCCCAAGCAGTTGTATATAAGTGCTTCCTGCCTCTACTCTCAAGTCTTGAGCTGAAGTTCTTCTACGACACTCGTACGCAAATTGTACGCCACGAATACTCTAATTACACCTCACTAAAACGCACATCGTTTACCACTCGTACATAAACTACCCCACTGATATGCTAGCTGTACACCACTAATTCATCAACTCGACGCCACAAATGCGTTAACAGTACACCACCAGTACGCAAATGGAACGAACACGCAATCCTATGTTAGAGATTTGCAGATGAATAATACTCAAATAAAATACGCTAATACACGTTTCTAATACTTGAATAAAAATCGAAGTGTAATGGTTTATAAAACACGTCGTGGATGAGAAGTTTAACTTGTTGCTCAACGAGTTCTTCGAAACGGGAAAAGTGAGGATACTCGCACATTTTCAGCTTCAGTGTCTGAATAGGCTCACTTACAAATTACGAATCTAAGAAGCCTGTTTTGGGACAGGTTTTTTCGTTTAATAATTTTTTTCCAAATTCCTTTCATCATTGGGTTGTGGTGTCTCTTTTTATGAGAATACATTGAAGATAGAAGTACTTTATTTGCGTTTGCAATAGGTTTATCTATAATGTGATAGGTCATTGGCCTCAAATTTCTGGGACTCACGCATGGCTATGTAACCCACTGGTCTGACCACCATTAGCCTTTCAAAGTACGAGTGTAGGCAACCTCACAGCTGATCGTGATTTATTATTTCGAATAATTCCCTCAAGTTTCATGAAGTGAAGTGCTGTTGGCTGATACGGCTCAATCGCTAGGTATTTTGGTTGACGGTCACGATGAAGCTGATGGATGGTAATTAAATGATGTGTGTTTCACAAGCAATAAGTGTGTGACGCGTGCCCCTGAAATTGAGTTCAAGTTCCTGACGGCATAAAATTGCTTCTTACGTACGAGGTCCTCTAGTTGCAAAATTATCTAATACTAATATTAGAGGTATTCAGTCTTGAGTATCGCAAAAGCTCCCGTGTGAAAATGAAAAGTGTAATTTCTGAGGTTCGAAAGATGGAAAAATGAACGTGTTTTCTACATTTTTAAACATGGCGGCTTTTTAGGAGAGAATGGGATGTATGTAAGAATATTGCGAGTGGCGGCAATGCTCTCGTATTTACACCACGTCGGCCTCTGACTATGCTGAGGATTGTTTGTCCCTAATAATTGCATAGCGTTTCCGTTCGGTCTTCTAACTGTAAAATATCAGCCAGCGGAAGAAACTTCAATCTCGAATTTGTTATAAATAATTTACTTTTGAAGTTATTCGAGCATTCTTTCCACAAAGATTATGCTTAATTTTTCTCCCGCTGTGGCAGAAGTAAAAGTTTCGTTTAGCGTACATTCTTTTTTTTTTTCATAGAGAATCTATTTAATTTTTCTCCAGCTGAAAGTTTCGTTTAGCGTACTTCTTTTTCTTTCTACAAAGAATCTACTTAATTTTTCATTCTCATTGCAAAAAATGAAAGCTCTGCCGTCGAGCCCGTTCACGGCAATCTTATACCCGATGTCGGTGCTGCTGTGCGCGTAGTTGGCAACACTCCTTGTGGCCAAAGAGGGCGTCATCGTAGCGTCCACCACCTCTCTCATAGGCGAGTTGTGTTGTCATTGACGCTTTGACCGCAACGTGAGCCACCGGTGGCGACGAAGAAGATTTTCAAAATGGTTGCTGAGCGACCAGTAGCCACAAACTCAGTTTTAATAAATAATAAATTAAACCTAAGTAAAAGCACTATTCATTTAATGTTTGCTATTTTTAAAATCGCTTACTATGTGCAAATGATTTCAAATTTTAGTAGAATATTGAACTTTAGTTTAACCAATTGCGGTCAAGGTGTTAACACGTTTGTGGTGCGACCCATCGGTGGGTCGTGTTTAGGTTTTTCCTGCTGCGAAACGACCCCCCAATGGGTCGTTTGAAAAATTCTAACAATCTTTTTCAAATTAATAGTATCTAATAGACTCAGTTAATGTCTAGTAATTATAAATATGTCGATCACTTTTGACTTTAAATTTGAGATGAATGTTGAACTTCCGTTTAACCAATATGATTAGAGTTTTCAACAAATCATCGTCACCAGTATTATGATTTTTTTCAACTTGTATTTACATGCATTGTCAAACCTAGATTACACAACGAAGAGAATGCAACTATTGACGGGTATTACGATACCCATGTGTGTATGTCAACCAAGGATCGTTATGTTTAGCATTTCAAAAAACAATGTTAGTTTGTGTCTCATCTTCATTGGTAATACTGTTTTCTACTTATCTGGTGTGGGTGCTCACACTGTTGAAATAACGTTTTTTTTAAATGGCGATATCGTACAACATAAATCCTGCCCGAAAACTGATTTTAAATGAACAATATTTCTGCGGATTCTTTATTTTTTAATTTCTCCATTTTTGTGGTTTAATGACATCAGAATAAATTTTATTCGACATAAATACTTTGTAGTTTGAAAAAAACCGGAATTTTCATCTGTTGTGTAGTGATTTAGTTTCCACTCAACAACGAAGAAGAAAGGAAAGACAGGCTAAACAATCAAAAAACTTCAAGCTATTATTCAGATTATTTTTAAAGTACAGGGCATCGATTGTGTTATAAGGGAATTGCAGTTATATAGTATAATAGAAAGTTTATGATCTCGATTGTGTTAAACAGGAATTGCTGTTATATTGTGAAATAGAGAATTCCACTAACTCAATGCTGACGCGTATGACCATAGCATCTCACAATTTTCCTCACCATACTCTTATTTTTTTTTTTTTTACTGTAGGCACTTAGCGTTTCATTATTTGCAACCTCATGTTGTTGTTATTAATTTTTTGACTGTAGGCACATAGCGTTTCATAATTTTCAGCCTCATGTTGTTGTTAATTTTTTTACTGTGGCACATTTTCGCTCCCAATGCCCCCTTACCTTATCGTGGTGGGAGCGTTTGTGTGTTGTGAGGAGGAGTGAGGCTATGCTGTCGGGACCTCGGTCCTGGTGGAAACAACTGTGGCAGACAGGCTAACTTGGAGCAGCCAGACAAAATGGGAGCCATGGGAGGGCCCCCATGTAAATAAAACCGGACCCCGGCAGTTACGGGTTATAAAGCCCCCGTTATCCCGAGCAGACTAGGGGCTGCCCCGGGCCGCGGTTGACGGTGGGAGGGGGTATTCACCCCCTATTGGTCTATTGGTCAGTGTGTGCCCGCCTCGAGTGTAGAAGATATACCAAATGGCTACTGACTGCAAGGGGTCTCTTTTCCGGCCTGAGCCAGCCTGGATAGTGGAGAGGAGACCCTCCTTGACAAGAGAGACCTAAAGCAATGTGCTTGCTTCCACCACTACAACTCTGGCTGCTCACCCCCCGTTGACGACCCGGATACCTAATAAGGACATCGAACCTGCCTCTTCCTCTCAAGAGCCGCCTGTGCAACCACCGCGGCACCAGCCTGTGGGCGAGGAAACAGAGCGCGGACAAAGCAACGAAATAATTCTTGAACCTTACGCCCCTGAACGTCGACCAAACAGGCCAGGCCGTGGGCGACGTCGTGGCAGAAGATTGCATCTTCTTGAGGAGGACGCGCCCACCGACCTGGTGGACCCAATTTTGCCAACGGAATCCAAAAGGTTTTTCAACATTAAAGCTAACGACGGCTCTCCTCTGACTCACATTGATGTGATCATAGCAAACCGTGACCTGTGTCGTGGACTGGGAGGTAGACCCGCCAAGATCACAGAGACTCGCGGTGGTGGCCTCTTGGTGGAGGTCCGTAACTCTGAGCAGAGCCGCAATGTACTGAGCATTCGCCGTTTGGCTGGCGTGGGTGTGGAAGTGACCCCACATGGAAGCCTCAATGAGAGCAAGGGAACAATCTGGTACGCCAATCATCCTGGTTACGCTGATGAGCGCCTCCTGGAAGAATTGCGGCAGTATGAAGTGAAGGCGCTATATCGAACCAAGAAAATTGTTAATGGCGCCCTGGTGCCCACTCCTGTCTACATCCTGACATTTGACCGATGCTCCCTGCCGCCACATGTGAATATAGGATGGACGAGGTGCAACGTGCAACAGTGCGTTCCAAGGCCGCGACGCTGCTATAAGTGTCAGCAATATGGGCATAGTGCTAAGACGTGTCGATCCTTAAGAGGAGCATGCCCAAATTGTGCCGAGGATCTACACGAACTGCCCTGTGTTAAGCCACCGAGATATGCCAACTGCGATAAACTACACCCTGCTGGCTCTAATGAATGCTTTTACTACAAAATGGAAGAAGAGGTATTGGCCACTCAAGCATCAAAGAGAATGAGTTTTGGGGAAGCTAAGCGTGCTGTGAGCAGCAGGTAGGTCAGATCAGAGACGTCCTATGCCAATGCAGTGCGGGCCCCCCCAAGGAGACTCTGCTTTGTTTTTGCCAGTGCACCCGGCAGTTACAGGAGCCCCCAGTGGTGCTGGTGGGGACCCCACTTCAGATGCTGGTGCCGCGCGTGTTGCTCGTCGTTCGTCGTATTCCCACTACTGGACCCCGACCTGTTGATAGACCTGAGCGAAGCGCCACTTCTGATGCGCCACGTAGTGCCCGACCGGACCCCCCAGCCACTGTCTGTCTGAGCTCGCCGATTCCCTCGGTTTCGCAGAAACGCATTCCGAGTGTGAGATCACCACTCATTGGTGGCGCCTCAACAAAGGTGGCTAGGACTGCGGAAAGTCTGGTATCCAGTAGTAAGGGACGCCAAGCTGAGTCAGGCAAACGTCGTGGAGATACACATTCGACAGCCCAGGCGAATGTTGTTTTGACCCTTGGCCATGAAGAAACACCGCTAGAAGTGACCTGTCGAACGGACGAGAAGCCTATGCACCCTCGAAGCACGGACAAACAATCCAAGATGCCACCTCCCCAAGATGCTCAGACTATTCACGAGAGCCGCAGAAGTGGAAGAAAGCCAGAATCCTCGGTGGCACAGCGTGTGCGTTCGCTGGACCGCGTTGGAAGAGTGCCAGAGGATGCTGTGCCCGACTTTACACGAGTGTGGTCTATACCACCGAAGGTACTTTCGAAACCTCTCCCAACAGTGCCTTTGCACGCGTGGGGTGAGAGACCGGCAACAACTAAACCACCATCGAACCAAAAACCACCTGATCTCAAGGAGAAATCTACAGGGAACGAAACATGAGACAGATTGTTCTACAATGGAATTGTAGAGGATACCGTTAGAATTCCGGGGACCTGCTGACCATCATACAGCAACAACAACCACTGTGCATATGTCTCCAAGAGACCATGCTAGGAGACATAACTCTGACCCCACCAGCTAACTATAATATAGAAACTTTCTCTCATGTACCAAATCCTGCCCCTGGATCTGAACTAGCTGTTCTTTTACGAAAGGACTTGGGTTACTCCAAAGTGCCGATGAACACCCAGATCCAGGCAATGGCCGTACGCTTTTGGTTGAACAATAAAATGACCACCATCTGCAACATATATATCTCCCCAGCTGAACCTTTTTCAGTACCGGATTTTGAGAATATTAGTACGCAACTGCCTGGGCCCTCTTTTGTGATACGCGACCTCAACGCGAAGCACTTGGCTTGGGGCAACACACAAAGCGACCAACGGGGTAGGCTAATAAACCAGTTCATTGCGAGAGCCAACTTCTGCTTGCCCAACACTGGGATCGCCACTCATTTTCGCGTCCAAACGGGGACGACCTCTGCCATTGACCTTAGCTTCAGCACTCCAGAAATGTTCCCCGACATTCTGTAGAGCGTACTGGAAGAAACTCATGGCAGTGACCACTTCCCCATTGTTATGGAAGTGAGGGAGTTTGCTCCAGTGTCAGTGGAACCTCGATACTGCATGAAGCGTGCCAACTGGAATACTTTTGAAGCCCTAACCCAGATGGAAGAAGTGCACGATGTGGTGGAAATTGACGACATGGTGGAACGATTTACTGGTACCCTCAAGAATGCTGCTAGTACTGCTATCCCGATGTCACGCGGTGGTACACTAAAGTACCGTGTTCCTTGGTGGAACAATGACTGCGCTGTGGCAAACTTTGAGCGGCGGCAAGCCCTGAGACGATCCAGGCGCACCGGCGAACTGGGGGATATAATTGCATACAAGCGAGCGAGAGCGATGGCCTAATTTATCAAGGACACTGCTAGGCGGAATTCGTGGCGCAAATATGTTAGCAGCCTAAATACCCAGACGCCTATGACGAAAATCTGGCACCGTGTGGGAAAGATGAAGGGAAAGTACAATTGTTGCAGACCCTGTCTGGAACTGGACGGCGAATTCACGGCAGATACGCGGCGGGTGGCGACGGCGCTGGCTGATAGTTTCACGCATAATAGCAGTGAAGCTCGATATCCACCTGTTTTCCGAGCACAGAAACGCCGAAGAGAGCAACATAAGCCAGACTTCGCAACAGAAGCAGTTTTCTCATACAATGAGCCTTTCACCTTCCTCGAAATCTACCGCACTTTGAGAACTTGCAAAAATACTGCATCAGGACCTGACGGGAAACATTATCAGATGAGGAGGAGGATGCATTCAACAGCCTTGCGTCATCTCCTTCATATTTTTAATACGGTCCGGAGGACACATGCATTCCCAAAGGATTGGCGCACTGCAGCAATCCTTGCCTTTCCCAAACCCCAAAAACCGGCCACCCGAGCAGACAGTTACCGACCGATCGCCCTAACAAGCTGTGTGTGCAAACTGCAAGAGAGAATCGCAAACATTCGACTTGTCCGATGGCTGGAAGCGGAGGAAATTTTGAATCTTCCCAATTCGGCTTCAGGCAGCTTCGAAGGACCACGGATGCTGTCGTGAGGCTGCAGAGCCATCTGGTCCAAAATATTGCGGCCCGTGAGCAGAGCGTATTTGTCTTTTTTGACCTGCACAGAGCATATGACACCGTTTGGAGACATGGGATCCTCGAACGTGTTTATGGATGTGGCCTTCAGGGCAATTTGACTTTTTTGTCCAGCAATTCCTCCAGGAAAGAAATTTCCGTGTGAGGGTGGGAGCCATATTATCGCCTTGGCAAACCCAGCAGGAGGGCCTACCCCAAGGTAGTGTGCTGAGCTGGACCCTCTTCTCTCTGGCCGTAAATGACATCACCTCCACGTTGCCAGCCGATGTTTCGTCGTCATTGAACGTTGATGACTTCCTGATCTACTCTTCATCAGCGTATTTGGTGGCACTGTCGCGCAGAGTACAGTTGGCAATCAACGGTGTGAATGACTGGGCAACGAAAAATAGCTTCGTGTTCTCCACTGGGAAGACCGTAGCCCTGCACTTTCAGGGACGCTATCGACGGGATCCTTCATAGCTACTGCTCCGATGAGTACCGATAAACTTTGCTCATAGTGCCAAATTTCTGGGTATGACTATTGACGACAAACTATCGTGGAAACCCCACCTGGGCGCGCTGAAGTCTGATTGCAATAGGAGAATGAACCTATTGAAATGTGTATCAGTCCTGGCGTGGAGAGCTGACCGTGTAACGTTGCTGCGCCTATACAGAACCCTGATAAGAAGTAAGCTGGACTATGGATGCACTATGTACGAGTATGCAAAGAAAACTTCTATGTCAGCGCTAGACCCGGTGGCACTGGGTCCAATACCACAGGATTTTGACCCCGCCCACCCCTCTCCCTCCACCTCCGAGTTGCTACATGGAGTTGCCATTCGCGCCAATTTTTTAACTATGTAGTACTACTGAGGTTTATTAACCTATCTGTTCGCTATACAGTTATTATTAATCACTGCATTATAACCACTACAAGTACTTAGTAAGTGGATACTATAGCGGAATACCGAAGTTAACCTGCATTAAATCAATGTAACAAGTTATGACAACGACCGCTGGTGTTTGGCCATTCGACCCTCCATCTCGGCACTCAAAAACAGGGATTCTCTAACTTTTTTGACTGAATCTTAAACTAACTGAACTTGGCCTACCCTAACCCAACCTAACCTAACTTAACCTAACCAACTTAACCTAACTTGAGTTAACTTAACTAACCTATATTACCCTAACCTAACAATGCTGTAGCTGCTCGGAGGTGGTGCTGTAGCTGCTCGGAGGTGGAGGGAGAGGGGTGGGCGGGGTCGAAATCCTGCGGTATTGGACCCAGCGCTGCCTGCTGTTCTTCATCCATATTTTGCCTTCTTTGCTGGGATAAATTCATTTGCTGCTCGCGATACTGCGATTATTGCTCCTCGTTCATATTTTGCCTTCTTTACTGAAATTAATTTTTCTGCCGCTCAAGGTACCAAGATTGCTGCTCCCCGTCCATATTTCCTCGCATTGTTTGCTTACTTCGACTGTCTCGCTGAAGGTACTCTTCATGTTGTATATCGGTCATTGCAGCTCGCCTCACTTACTGACGTTGCCTGTCCCATTCAAGGGTTTCCTGCCGTTATTCATTCTGTATTCTCTGCCGGTAAAGTCTCATTCTATCTCGAGCAGCTTCCAATTTTCGCTCCATTGTGTGGTTCTCAGGCACAATTATCACTTAAACATGAAGAAAAAATGCTGATCCTATCGAAACTTATGACAGATTTGTATGTAAGATACGGTCATCTGATTAAATTCATTTCTTAGCCATTCGGAGAAATTGATTTAAATTGAGAAAAAAAACAATGCATGTACAGGCGATTTTTTAATGTAACATTCAGGAATTCGGTATCCATGATACCGCAAACTCGTATGAGAGCGTAACGGACGGACTAAGTAACTAACTAACTAAGGGGGGAACAAGCAGAATATTATATAGATTCTTAACTCAACTTAGGGTTGGATTTAATTTGAATTGGCCTTGAATTAATTTGACCTTGACTTGGATTAAATAAGGTGAACTTCACTTGGATTAATTTGAAGTGAAATAAGGTGTAGTCTTGATAGTTTTGACCCCACTTAAAAAGTTTTATGATATTTTTACGATAAAAACTGCAAGCATTTAACGGTTAGGAAAAAAATTTACAGTTTCAAGTGATTAAGCATTTAATAATGTTTGTACGTTTTATTAATTTAATGATATAACTATTGAAGTTCATCATTGATGACTGAGTGTTAATTTCCTAACGAACATTTGAATTGCAAATTTTTCGCAACTGTAAAACGCTTGCAAGTTTTTTGTCAAAATAAAACAACTGCTTTAGTGGGGTCGGACCTCTCAAGACTAGCGCTAACATTGGCGTGCACGTGGTATCCTACTCTCAGTTTTAAAGTTACTTTAAGTCCTTATAACTCGAAAACAAAGGAGCTTTTGGCAATTTATCATTCGTGAAAATCGAGTTACTTTGAGTTTCTTACCTATGATTGAAGTTGGTCCACAAAAAAAAATCACTCTATGTAGTGTTGATTGTTTTAATACAAAGAAATGCCAAGCGTCTCCGTAAACAAATAAATTAATAGATTTAGGAATTTCCTGTGCATAATTTCTCCTATGTTATTGCAATGTTCAATTCAGTATTGAACAAATAAAATTGGTTGATCCGTCTTGGTTGGTTGGTCTGTCTCCCTTTCACGCTTAATGATCGTATTTGTGAAACGAGTTAGACCAGTGCACATGTACAAGAATTTTTTAATAGCCTATTTTAAAATTAGGATAGATATATTTCTCTATGATCCACATCTGGAAGATTTGTGGAAAGACAAGATCGAATCCCGTCATTTATGACAGGTCGTGTGTACTGTTATATATGTTTTACTGACAGGCGTCTTCTGAGTAGGCAAAATAGGCAGTACCCACCCTTGGATGCATAGATAAATATCAACAGTTTTTTCTATCACTGTATACACCAGTCCAACGAAATTATAATAGTTGATTCAATTACTATTCTCAAAATCCCAAAAATTATAATATATATGTAGATTAGGTAGTCAAGATTTGCACACTGTCTTTTCTTTTCTGTATCCACAAACACTCTGCAGCGCAACAATGCAGAAAAGGTGTCATATTATTGCTCAACACTGTTATATCTCGGCCCTGATAAGCAAAAGTTGTTTTGCTTTCGTCTCAGGGGCCTGACGTTTTCGCAAAGTTTTGTTTACAAATAAAAGCCAAATTTTAACTTCTCTGTGTGTAATATGATACTGTCTTTTATTGTCGTCTGACTTTTTACTATGTTTTTGACACTTTCTCATTTTAATAAGCACCCATGTTCTTTTCATTTTGTAGTTTTGGTGTAATCTGTAACGTTTTCAGCAAGAAAATTTGTACTATCGCATAAATGCAACGATCATTGCAGCCGAGATAGTGCATTGCTTTTAGTTACAACATGTATGTGACGAAGTGAAGTTTTGCTAGTGTTGTGTTATTTCTTTCACTGCAGCTCGTTTATATGGTATTTTTTTTTTTTCATGTGTCCCAATACCTATATTGATTACCTTAAGAAGATGTAATTAATTATATAATGCCGAGAAATAGAAAGTATTTCAGTTAAAATTAAACATGTAAATGAAATGGTGAAATGCAACACACCTCTTAAAGAACCAAACGATATTCAAGGAATAACTTTAGAAACAAGCAGAAATTGTTATTATTAATACATGTTAACTTGACCTAATGACAAGGAAGTAAACAAAACAAAGAGATCAATTTGAAGTACATAGGTATATAGGTTGCTGAAAATATTCTACTAATATTCCAGTTATTAATATCAGAATGAGCTAATAAAATTTTCATTATTAATAGCGATAATATAACCTGAAAACTAGAAGTCTTTATGTTCTAGACCATGGCTTCAGGTTTTCGCAACGACTAGACATTATCAGTATATTACAATCTAAAGACTAGAACTATTTATGATCACAACATAAACGAAAAAAACAAACATCGGCATCTACGGATGCTTTATTTCCAATTGAAGCATGATACATATCACTTTTTACATTGGTTTTTCAAATGCCTTATAACTAACACCAGGACGCCATGACGCTTTCCCCCGGTCAAAGACCGGTACCCATTTCTGACACCTGGGTAGAGTGGGATATTGTGCTAACAATTGTTTCTCCTATACCCAACAGAGAAAATCGCCACCAGCGCCGAGACTCGAACCCGGGTTTCCCGCACGGAGTCAGGTCCTATAGACACACGGCTATGGCGAGCATAACGTTAGGTTCCTGCAAAGACGAGTCATTATCAATCCATACATCAAAATATAATCAAAAGAAAGACTAGAAAAGATCGTTATACGGAACCACTGGTATAGAATATAAACACATGAAGAGCGTACAGAGGTACCACTCTTTATGTGAGCATAATGTATTGGGTGCATCAGCTGAGCTTTTCTGCCGGTAACTTGCAACACATTTACTACTACTTTCTACAACCTATGTGTTAATTGAGGGGGAAATGAACGAAACAGAAATTAATAGAATGAATTTTCGATGCTTTCAATTACTATTTCCAGCTTTTTAACTGTAAAATGTGCATGATTGCTCCTGTACGAAAATTATATTTCGCACTCGTTGGCAGCTCATATATTTGTGTGCGAACCCACAATGACTGGATATTAATGCCAGTATTAAGTAATAGATATAAATACGCTGTTTCGAACCTCGAACAAAATAATCAATAAAAACATTGCGTATTCTTAGCTTTTCAGTAAAGTACTTTTACTGAGTTTTGTTTAATTTCGGTCTAAAACAATTATACATGATATTAAGCAAAAATTTGAATCGAAGACACTAAAAAACAGCGACTCCACCACATCCGAATGAACGACTTCGACTCCGACTACACCACATTATCAAAAAGCGACTCCTACTCCGACTCCATCACATTCAGAAAAGTGACTCCGACTCCACCCTAAAACACGCGACTCCGACTCCCGACTCTGACTTCGACTCCGCAGCCCTGATTCGGGTGCCACCTTTTGATAATGTCCCTGTCTTAGGGATACCTGAGGGTCGTCAGTTGATCGATAGGAGGCTGTATTTTCTCAGGCTGATTATTCCATTGGAATCTTCCTCGTATTTTAGTGATAGAAGAGAAGTCAGTTTTGCTGACTGATATTTATTAAGTCGAGGTTCGTCAACAGTTTTTGTGTTGCTGCGATAAACTTCCAATCATTTCCAGAATTTCAGATGGCTGCGTGGCGAAGCAGCAAAGCTTGCAATAGTAGTCAAGCGAAAGAGCGATTGAGATAACAAGCTTTGAGCTAAGAAGCTATGAACTAACAAGCTTTGAGCTAAGAAGCTATGTTTTTAAGCTGACAAGCTTTTGAGTTTTTGAATATTCGAAGATCCTGACAGAAGTACGTTTCGCAAGTATCTGTGATACACGAGCTCAGTTTATTCTAGGGATGCATCATTTTCCTCCATAGTACAGAGGCACCGGTAGACCTATCTTGGCGATGGCCTAACAGTAATCAACCGCAATAACTCGTTAAATACTCATTGCCCCAAATAAGTGCATGGAAGAAAGGTATTTATTTCGATGCAATTACCATGATTCAACCAACATAATTTCGAAAATCGATTAGTAGTTTCTCCTTAACATTAACCAACTAACCTAAGTAAACCTAAAATAATAACTTAATTTAGCCATGCCGAGACTGATGGTTTTTTACCATGAAAATTGTGCGTGGTCCAACAATGCAGCGACTTCGTAGCCGATTATATAATGTTATTCCTACCTGAAAGTTATTAACCTTATATCTCGAATGTTAAGCATTAGCGAGGAAAATGTCATTCATGTAATACGTCTTTAAATGTTCTTTGATCGATTCTTGGAAACAAAATCACAAAAATCTTTGAACTCAGTAGAGTAAATGTCGACCGATAATATGTACTATAGGAACCCCATGTACATGTTAACAGCACTGGAGTCAAAATAAAAATGAAAGATAATGCGCAGTGTCGGCAACTCTATAGCGCATCAAGGAGCTAGATTTCTAAGAGAAATCCGCTAGAATCCACAAGACATTTGTTGAATGATATATTTAGTTGAGACCTAAAATTAAAATAACTAATAAGCAAACATAACACGTTAGACATGTTAAGGAGTGACTTGCAAGTATGATCCAAATTGTCTTGACTAAAAAGTCTTTCTACATCGGCGTTTGAATGTGGCAATGCTAATAAATTCATTGCCAAGGAAGAAATGCGATTGAAGGGACTGTTGTCTGGAGCATCTTTATATTCAGAAACTTCTATTCAAAATTCTGTCATGAATTTAGTGTTCTTTCACTGTAACAAGCTCAGATTATTTCATTCTACTTCAATGCATGCAATATTCCTTCTTTGTAATTACGGCGAAACAAGCCGCTTGTCTTCTAGCTCATTGAGAGAATCAATTATGGGTTTCTTTATAAATATTATCTACATTTCTGGGCGGGTTTCTGCGCAAACATGAGACACTGCCCATTGAATTGAGTGTCATGTGCATCAGACCAAGATGCATAGAAACCACCTTTCTCTATGATTTGCCAAAATATCTCACAACAACTCCAAGTAACTTTTTATCTGATATTTCAGTGCTTTTAACAATTAGTGTGCTGTACTTTTCTGAAATATCAGCACACTGTTTTCTTACAAAATGAGGCGCAAGAACATTCACAACAATTTCCTTGCACTTCGTGAAATGAAGTTTGATACCCTGTGTCGTTTTACTATCAGTAAATGAACTGCAACACACTGACGGAAGATGGTCAGTAATTGCAAAGGAACTATGTTCTGCGAAATGCAAGCATAATTTACCCTCTGCTGCACTCTGTGTAGCGTCTTCATCAAAAGCTGTGATTTTTGGCTGGTGAACATTTCCGATAACATGCGATGATTGTTTGTGTTTTTGGCTTACAAAATGCTTTTTTTAGGTCGCATATTTTGCGTTTATTGTACATTTACAACAGTCCCAATATGCTTTCGCCTTGTCTGCGGGGTTAGGCAGTAGCCAGCCTTTGAATTCAGGAAAAAAAATTCCAACTTTAACGGAAGCATTGCGTCTATGGCTTAAAGTATGATTATTGATTGCGCCACACTTTCTAACCCATGTAACTCACGTCTTCCAAAGAATAACTGGCTGCCGCTTGACTGGAAGGCCGCAGCCGAGACGGTACAGAAACGGTTTTGGGAAAAGTTCAGAAATTTCTTGAGTTACCTCCCGACTCGCTCGCCGTCAAAACACAAAAGTTCATAAAATTCATTCACTTGTAACTTTCGAACTACTGCAGCTATCGAGTTCAAATTACTCTCAAAAGAAAGACAGAAACTTTTTAAAGAGAAAATCGTATACCTCAAAATTCCTTAGCATTCACAAACAGGATGCGAAGTTTCCGTAACCCCTCGATGAGAGGCAGATTTTTTCGATGAACCTCATTTTGTCTCAAAGCTAATTTTTAAACTATAGCACTCAAAACACTTAAAATTAGTTTCAATTTTAACCTCAAATCATTCTTCACTCTAACATGTATGACAAAACTCTCATACGCTTTCTGAGGAGCAGTGAGCGAAATCTCATTTTGTCGCGTTTGAACGTTCACATACTTGTAACTTTCGAAATAATGCACCTATCGACACAAAATTACTCTAAAACGGAAAACTGATACATTGTTAAAGGAAAATCGTATATGCCAACATTCTTCAGCACTTAAATACAATTACAGGGGGCTACGCTTTCGTTAGCTCTTAATTCTCAGATAACATGTGTTTCCTTGAGACATTAATCTACCTTAGGATTACTGCTCATACGCTTCTCCAACTGATTAGCTATTACATTAATGTTTTTCCTGCACTTACCAGGGGAGGGAGCTAAGTTTTTTTTGCCTCTTCCTCTTTACTTTCAAAGTCATCAACGAAATAGCTCCCAATAAGAGAATGCCCGGGTGACTTCGAGTGTAGCCATGAAGTTCAGTCTGTCTTTCTCTTCTGTGGGTATCGTTGAGTTATGGCTTTCGATTCCAGGCTTCTACTCAGACCAGCTGCCGTTTTCAGTTAATCCGAGCAGTGGGACTATAATTTGGGCCTTGAATACTTGCTGGGCAACACTTGCATGCCTTTATTTGAGTGCAAGTTGAACAATTCAACTAACCAATGAAATTCTTGAAGTTTATTAAATTAGCATTAATAAATTATCAACATTCATAGCATTGCATGACATAAATTACATGATCCACATTCATTACTTTATCACACAGTTTGAATAACATTGGTTGTAAAGTTTCCTGGATGTAGTCAATCAAATAAACGGTAACTGGGTCTTTAACACGTTCCTAGCGTATTGCCCACTTGTGTACTAACAGGTAAATTGTCCATTTACGTGCCGGTAGAAATGCACGACATTTTATCCGTTTTGCAACATTTTTAAAAAATTATTGTTACCATACGAGATGAAATCTCATCGGACAATTGTATTTTTCATATTCATTAGGAAGAAATAATATTTATTCAATATGGAAAATCGATTTCCCTATTCGGCTACTTACAACCTGACCAAACGAACCGTTTACAGCCGCGGAAACCCGGGGAACATGTTGATTATAGAAATGCGTATATTGATATTAGAACATTTAGCTTTCCCACTTGATGATTATTTATTTTCGGATTCGTGGTCCATGGAGACCGAGAAGTTTTCCTTTTTCACAGCTGACGCTTTCAGACCTTGCCAATAGTGGAAAATCCATCACAAAATTTTTCCGAACCACGAAATAAGCTGTTTCCTCATCTTGCGCACGTCGTAGGGCAGGAAAGATGGATTTTTTCCTTTCACAAGAGCGAATAGACCACAATTTGCACCGTCCATTTTGGGCTGTACATTTAGTCACTGAAACACAATTTTTTTAATGGCTTTAGTTCCTGTGTATACCCACAATATGTGCGTTATAACATCTGGACTGGGAACACCGTTCATTGAACAGTGTGCGAAAGCTGAAATCTTTCGCTTATCCATTGTTTCTTAAAAATTGAAAACTTCAACGAAACTCACCCATAGAAAAAATTTCAAAACTCGAAAATCTTTATCTCCTTATCTCCAAAAAGCTGATCCGATGAATCTACACATTGTGCTGTAAGAATGATTAAATTAAAGTGTTCAAATAAGAATTTGAAATAAATTCAATCAAATCATAAAAATTAATTCGGAAATGTTATATCTACGACGATAAAGCAGTAAAAATATGCGGTTTTAACTCGTTCTACGTTGGCGAAATATGGGAAACTAGACGAGGATTAATAAGTGGCACATAAACTGTAACATAAGGCAATTGCCATGTCACTTGTAGAAAAGGTGACTGAGAGGGAAAAAATAAAAAGTATTCAGTGCATATAGAAGCTTGTTGGAAAATTCGATATCAAATGTCAAGGCCGAAAACACATCAAAGTAGACAATGGCGTATTGGGCGTGGACTGCATGAAATTTCTGAATAATTTCATGGTGGAGAAGCATGGTTCTCATTTCTGAGAAAATACTGTATTCTTAGAGGTTCGAAAGATTTTCATTTTGGCAAATCATTAATTCAACTTTTAAAAACCGTACCAAAGCGAATATTTTTTTACCTATAGCTTTGAATTTTGAGTAAAATATGCAATTAACTCGTGAATACTCTGAGAACGTTAACTTTGAACTAGATGCATCTTAAACGCTTGTTGAACTGAAAGAAATTTTGAAAAAATATAGCCATAAATTCTTGATCATTCTGTCAGAACGCATTGAGGCATCGAAGGAGACATTAAAAATGACATAAACTTCAAATAAACGCATTAGCCTGTACGGAAAACACAACGCAAAAATCGTAGCGGAGGAATCCATAAACGCCTAAATGACCTGATTCAAACAAGTAAGAATACAAACAGACATGTCATAATAATCTGCTATAATTAGTATATCAGAAATATTTAATCGTAAACAAACATCGGCATCTACGGATGCTTCATTTCCAATTGAAGCATGATACATATCACCTTTTACATTGGTTTTTCAAATGCCTTATAACTAACACCAGGACGCCATGACGCTTTCCCCCGGTCGAAGACCGGTACCCATTTCAGACACCTGGGTAGAGTGGGGTATTGTGCTTAGAATTTTTCTCGTATACCCAACAGAGAAAATCGCCAACAGCGCCGAGACTCGAACCCGGGTCTCCCTGCACGGAGTCAGGTCCTCTACACACACAGCTATGAGGTCATTCAATATAATTTTGGAAAAGATACAAAACCAAACCAAGTGGGCGAATGAACATTTGATTGGTTGAACTCCAAAATGAAATCAAATAAAAGTAAGGTAACACAGCCAATCTTGAGACAGTAACCGCGAGGAAAAAACGAATAGTTGAAAACAGGGTTGAGCAAATGCTTAGAGATTTAGAAACAACATTTTAGATTTTAAAGAAAATACATAAGCATATGACATTATCAAATATCCCGTAAAACGGCTTGAGTAGAGCTCCAGATATATGTAGCATGAGCTACATATCATATAAATCTCATTAAGTATTAAATAAATTAATTCCTTGCATGAAAATACATTACTGTAATTTATTATTAATAATTTCCTACTTATAATTACTAATCTTAATGTTTCA